>JAZHYW010016497.1:0-44142 GCA_037355805.1 Ixodes ricinus
GAGCGACAAAGACAAACTTTTGTACGACGACACGGCAAAGTGTCGTGTCGCTCATCCCGTCCCACTGTGGCGACGGACACCATCGACAAATGTCCGACGACGGACAAGATCTTGTTTGTCGTCTGACTTGTAGCGCCGCGGACGCCGTGCGGCAGTCCCACTAAAAGACTACACTCGACGACAAACATTCTCCTCGCGCGTCCTTCCGCTTCCGGTCTTGCGTCTTGCCCCGTTTGGACGGTTTGGACGATCGCGCGCTCGCTGCTTTGGCTTCGCGAAGTCGCGGTTTGGTTCTTGTCATGGCGTGTCGCGAGAGGCAGCTCGCTCTCGCTGGGCTTGTTTTGCTGGAAGCACTAAGCTCGAGTGAAGACGACGACCTCATCCAGCCTCCCAAAAAGCGGAGGATGTGGATGCGACCTCACCTGCGGAAGCACAGGGAGCAGGGGTGCTACGAGAATCTGATGTGCGAGCTGGCACTTGAGGACGCGGAGTCCTACCGCTCCTGGATAAGAATGGATACGGCCACTTTTGAGGAGCTGCTGGGGAAAGTGAGGCCACTCATAGTCAAACAAGACACCCCGTTTCGACAAGCCATTCCGGCAGGCGAAAGACTCGCCATCACGCTCCGGTACCTCGCTACAGGTGAGTTATGTCGCTGCGAGAAGGGAGGCCTAAATGACGCTTACACGCTCAACTTTGTCGCAGAAATCGGTGTACTAACATACTAGACAGCTTATCTCGGAAACGGCCTGTTTGCTCGCACTCATATACCCCCGGTCCAGGTGGCAGCAACCAACTTCATACCCCTGTCAGACTGGCAATTAAAGGTCAGTTCCATCGAATGACATTTGTGTGATGGGCGAATCAGCTGTGCGCGTGCAATGTGACAAATGCGTCCTGTGCGCGTACACTGTTGGCTCTCACTTTCCCCCTAATGTCTCATACAACGTCTACACACGCCGGAGTGTCGCGCACTGATTGGCCGATCGCTCAATTGTCATTCGATGGAACTGACATTTAATTGCCAGTCTGACAGGGGTATTAGATAACTTGCAAAATTCAGTTTCGCTTTCGCAGGCTATGACAGTGCGATTTATCGCAAAAGTACGTCTAAGTAACGCATTTCATTTCTCAAACTATCAAAGAAAAGGTTTGCCCTAGTCAAACAAATACAGTCAAAAAAAGTTGTATGGGTGACCCATTGGGAAGTTTGATTAAGCAACAAAACTGACCGTGAGAAAAAAATGGCAAAATGGTTTTCCTTGCCTATTTTTTTTAATCATACATTTTAGCGCTTTACGACGGGGTTGTCTTATTTTTTATATTTAATAGGCGTCTGTCCAATGAAATGTTAGTTTTCGTAACTTTTCACTGGGGCAAGCCTTTTCTTTGATAATTTCTTATATTAAATGCACGGCCTACCCACTCATATGTGTAAATTATAGCGCTATAGCTTGCGAAACTGATGTTTGCAATTATTTTAGAGTAGGTCGCTGCCATCTGGACCGCCGGTAGAGCATCAATTATGGTAAATCTGGAAGTTGTCATAAATTGTAAATAAAGAATAGCCCTGCGACATCACACCACCGGCTGGGTTCAGTTGGTTCGGTATATTGATATAACAATCCTTATCATACTGGTGGTGCTGGCTATCGCTCGCTGTATTCCTAAAATTTCAGCGGTCTACCCACCCGGGTTTGGGTCAGTTTCCCAGTTTTGACAGGAGCCGCATCAATAATCACCATTTCAGTGCGTGAATATGATCAAGTGAAAGCCACCTTTGAAATTGCCCCTGAAAACCCTGCATTTTGTATACCATGGTGGCATACTTGATTGTTTAGAATGCATATAGAGTGCTTTCACTAATTTCAATGCTATGAACCTTCATTCCAGGGAGACCTTCACCTCTACTGGTTTCCAGTTCAGGAGGGCCCACAACACGGTATCCAAGATAGTGCACGAAGTGTGCATCGCAATATATGAAGTTTTGGCACCTGACTTCATCAAGGTAGGTTTATCTCGTAAACATACCATCACAATTAAAGCCACACAGTGGTGTCAGAACAGGAGCAGAGGGACAAGCTTTTGATACATGGATATGCTGACTTGCCCCCTTGTATCGGGCAATCACAGTTTTGACAAAACTGAATCTAGCCAAAAGGAAAGAGAAGTATCAAAAACCTAAGTTTGACTGCCCTGGACCCCTCCCTCCTCACAGTTTTCCCCCACCAGTCCTCCCACCTTCGCTTCGTAATCTCAACCGTTTGAGGGCGCAGGCATCGTCCTGCTGGCCATCATGGTCTCGACCTACATCTCGACCAATGCACATCATCTGCTCCTATCTGGTCAATGGTGTCGGTCTCAACCCCCTCAGCCCCAGTGCAACACCATAGCCCTCCACATCTGGCGGCATTGGCGGCCTAAGCTCTCGGTCACTCCATTACGAAATGTTTGGCTGTCTCGTCCTGCTGGCCGCGTGTCCTCAACAAACCGTGTCAACACTCGTGTTTTGCATGCCCTGAACACTCCAATTCGTGCCTCGCACAGCATTCTATTGCCTCTCGAGTTGTTGGTGACCTCGGTTTACTGTTGACTTGCCTCAAGTGCCACCTCCGGGGCTTGAACGACCATTCTATAATAACCCGTAGACCATCTCGTGGCTCTTGTATACACAAACTCAACTCTCCTACGTCACGCCGCGGTGGTGGCGCGTCGGGCGCACTTCCGGTCTGGGGCGGTGGGCAGAAGTCGCCGTGCGAGAGATGCATTCTTGTGTTCTTTTCGGAGAAACCAGACAAAAAACCTGCGTTCTCGTCAAAATGCTGCGACGGGGGCTGTACCAAAAGAGTCTGGAAAGGTTTGAAGATCAGTTTTCATGTATTTCTGCCCGCTCCGTTCGTCCGAGTATGTGGATAGTAGCCGTGAAAAGGGTAAACCAGACGCTGTCGAACTACGATTGCTTGTGCGGGCAACACTTTCTGGTCGCCAGATGTATTTGTTTTGTTCCAACATGAACGAGAGAAAACCGCCAAGTTGTCCGGGCCACCCGCGGGTTCAGTGCGTCTTCAAATTCACACGGCCGCCTGATCGTTCAAACTTTCGTCTGCTCTTTCGAACTTGTCTGCTTTTCGTCGTCTGCTCGTTCCAACAAAAGCGGCTCGTAGACCAAGCTTTGACCCGGTGATTGCAATAAGAAGTAATTGCAGGCCTCAAAAGACTTAAGTAGGCTCGGTGTAAACAGTAGATACAAGATGTTGAACATTGGTACCAGTGGCCATCACCGACTTGTTACGCTTGGTCTGTTCCCGCTTCCGAATTTCAGTATCGACGTCGATCATCGCCGCTACCTTCTACACTTTTGCAGCACGAGCGACGTCGGGACCGAAAATATCTAGAAGAATCTCATCATGGTTTTCGCGTCCATTCTGCGGTGTTCACGCGAATGAATCGCCGCACGTCAAATTATTTACGCAGAGTTTAGCGGTGTAACAAGCCTTGATAATTTCGCTCAGGCAATTAAAGTGGTAAGACATTGCTATGAGGACGTAGAATCGACAATTCCAATGCAAAACAGAGTATGCAGACTCACACAGACGCCGACAACGTGACATTCCAATGGTTTGTTGACGCGGGACGCGGTGCTTCTTGCCCGCACTCCATTGCGCAAGCGTTCGAACTGTCGTCTGCTCTTTCAAACTTGTCTGCTTTTTGTCGTCAGCTCGGTCAAACGACAGCAGCCCATAAACCAAACGTTGACCCGGTAATTGCGATAAGAACTAAGTGCAGGCCTTAAAACACTTTTGAAGGTTGGTTGGAAGGCTAAGTGTAAACAGTAGATACAAGAAGATGTTGATCATTGTTACCAGTGGCCATCACCGATTTGTAATGCCCGATTCTACTTGCGGTTTTCAGTATCGACGTCCACCATCTCAGCTACGGTCCACGCTTTTGCAGCCCGAGCGACGTCGCGACTGAAAATAGCGAGCAGAATCTCATCGTGCGAGTCAGGCTTTAGGCCCATTCTGCGGCGTCCACGTGAAATGAATCGCCGCAAGTCACATTATTCACGCAAAGTTTTGCCTCGTTAATTTTGCTGAAGCCGCTCAAGTAGTTAGACATTGTTAGGAGGACGTAGAATCAACAATTCCAACGCAAAAAAGAGCAAGGGGGCTCCCATTGACGCCGAAAACAACGCAATTCAATTGTTTGTTTATAGGCGACGGTGGGCTTCTTGCCCACCGTCCACCGCGCATGCGCGGCGCCGGTGGCGTCCACTAGGGGCGCTCCGGTTTGTTTGTAAACATGAGTTGGTGTACATAGTATTCATGACATAATGACTGTCATTAGATGTGGCACTTTGGGCCTGTATGGTGTGGGCTGTTGCTTTTTTGCGAAACCGTGGATCTCCTGGTCAAATAAAGATTGCTATCACTATCACTGACGCTAGCACCATCACGGGAGTGACGCTGCAGCATTGATTTTACTGTTATGTTGTCCTTGCAATTTCGTGCATCCCATTAATGTGCAAGTGTCACCAGAATGTCCACCCTGGCTGCACAGTGCACTGCCTGTAAATTTGGCGGGTCCACTTACTGGGCACACATGAGCTTTTAGTGTTCTATTCAGTAAGTAGACATAGTTCCGTTTAATAGATGAGGTGTTGCCTTTCTATGAGGGTTTCAAAGTTGGCTGACATGTCTTCCTCTTTCTTTCAAGCTACCATCAACGCCGGGCGAGTGGAGACAAGTTGCCCGAGGGTTTGAAGAGCTCTGGCAGTTCCCGCATTGCCTGGGCGCCTTAGATGGCAAACATGTGACCATCTGCCCACCTCTGGGTACAGGAGCCATGTACCGGAACTACAAGGGCACATTCAGCATTGTGCTGATGGCACTTGTAGACGCCAACCTCAAGTTCCTGTACGCAGATGGGGGCAGGAATGGACGGATGAACGATAGCGGTGTCTGGGCTGCCACAAGCCTACGGGCACACATTGACCGTGGCTCTGCTGGTTTCCCGGAGCCAGCACAGCTGCCAAACTCGTCAAAGGTGGCACCGTTCGTCATTATTGGTGACGAAGGGTGTGGACTGAAGCCGCACCTGCTGAGGCCATTTCCGGCAGCTGAACTTAAGGATCCTGAGACGATGTTCAACTATCGGTGAGTACAGACTGTACTACCGTTGCTGTGCCACTATCAGTAAGCCTTGCCTTGCATTTGCCCTCTAGTGAGGATGACAATACATAGCTTTCATGTCACATCACATTGGTTGCCATGCCCAGGTACTAAAGATGCCATTAATACGGTGGAAGGTATGTTGTCACGCGCCTTCCCGAGCGTTTCACTTTGTGCTACTAACTCTTGAATATTCGAACGCATGTGTGTTCGAATATTCAAGATCAGACGACGGTTTCCCTGCACATAAGAGCCTCGGGACGGAGATTAAAATGGAAGCCACACTTGCCTTCAAGAAAGTGCTTGCCGCACAAACAGTCGTCCTCACGAGGCGACCATTCTTTTCGATCCACGGATATTATCCAACTTTTGCGCCTTTTAGAGTCTGCCTGGAACTTGTGGCAACTCAGTCCACTACTTTTGCTGTACCTTTCGGTGAAATTAACCGCCACACAGCTTTGCGGCATGCTGAAATGCTATGACGCCCATGCAAAACGTGCGCCCTTCTACCCACACCCCCGACACCACCGGCTCGATTGCAGCGCCACCGCAGCTCCATGGCGTCAAGCCCGCCTGTCGGTTTATATGCTACACTGGGAACCAAGCTGAAGACAGCTAGTAGTTCTGCCATGGCAATAGGAAATCAGTACTCATTGAAGGTTTTTAAAAGTGCATGCCTGCACTTTTAAAAGTACAGTATGAAGGGTCATTGGTGATGCATGATTATTGTTTCTTTTTTCAGACTGTCTCGGGGACGTCGCATTGTGGAGAATAGCTTCGGGATCCTCCGCAACCGCTTCCAAGTCTACGGGCACCCTCTTCGGCAAAAGCCTCACAGGGCGGTGAAAGTGGTGAAGGCAACAGTTGCGTTGCACAACTTCCTCAGGACGAAGAACTCCTCAAGAGGAAGGTACACGCCTCCAGAAAGCCTTGACGTTGAAGACGTCCTCACAGGTAAATGCATAATGGGCTATTTGGTGTTGGTGCTATCCAGCCACGCTGCCCTAGTGGTAACGTTGGGCATAAGAATGGTGATGTGCAATTCAAATTAACTCCTGCACCCACCATTGGCTTTTCAGGTAATTAATGTATTTGATTTGTTATAATAGCAATTATTGTGTTTCCTCAAGTGGGTGGGCATGGGTGGGCACATATTTTTGAAAACGAAACTAAACCAGGCAACATTAAGTGGAACTGCTAAAGACGAGAAGGCACATTTAAGCAAGTGCCTTCTAGTCTTGCCCTACATAAGCAGGTCAGCCTTTGTCAGCCTACAGTGACAAGCACTTCAGTTTCGTCCTCTGCTTGCTGTCGCAGCATATACAGGTTTCACCAAACTGTTGCCTCCTGTCCTTACACAGTGTTGTAGAGCATGTTTCTGCGTCGACGATCACAATCCTCTTTTATAGGCCTTTTTTTAAAACATAAATAACCAACTGTGAACCGCAATTCGCATCATTCACCCGCTCGGCTCGGCTTCTTGAGTAACTGTCTATAGGCTTAACGTTTTATTTGATTATCCTTTAAATGTTCACTCGAATTGCAAAGGAATCGGCGGGATATTACCAATTCGAACAGTAGCTCAGCGGTCCGGCAGTTTCTTTGGCAGACGCAGAGAGTGCCGGCACTCGTACAGAGCCCAGTCTCTACAGCGGTACGAAAGTTGCTGTCACTGATGTTGCTGCAGCGGAGGGGCCAATAGTTTCAGTTTCGCCACAAGCGCAAAAACAAAACTTTGAAAATAGATATATACAAAACTATAAAGACTACCGAAAGCAAATTATATTTCATAATTCAGGGTAGCTGACTTAGTAAAAAATAGTCGTAACACGAAAATCGAAAGAATTTAGCGGGGTTGCCCTTTAAAGGGTCGCTTAAACGGTTTTGGGTTTGATTTTTAAGGCCCGTTCACACTTTTGCGACCTCTTAAATCTTGGTTCCTTGCGACCTCTTAAACGTCTTAAAACGAGAGGACACAGTGTCGCCATCTATTGGGTTGCAGTGTAAACTTGGCGGTCCGGCATATTTTCTATTACTCCCGCGCATTATACTTTCTTTTTTGGCTCAAAAAACTTTTGGAAACGTTATAAACGAGCCTTTCTCATAGGTATTACGCACATTCGACCTCGGAAATGCCGCAAAACCGTCGCTCTTGTGAAATGCAGTTCCACGATCACCGCATAGATGGCGCCAGAAATGAAATTTTAAGAAGTTTTAACAGATCTGGTCTCTCTCGGTCGTACTCAGTTGCAAGAGTATGAACGGGCCTTTACAGACTGTGCGCAAGCAAACTAACAGAACAGTGACTCAAGTATACTCATATGTAACGCTACTGGGACGCACGTCTCGCCACTGGTACATAATCGGCAGCTGTAGTCCTCGCAAGAAGTCTGGTCGTATTACCTTTCATGTTGATCACGATACTACATAGCCAAACACCCTGGAGCAACAGCAATGAAAGCAAGCCATTCCTGCTATTGTGATCCTGCTGTTGCTTTGCGATAGTTGTCCGCTTGAACCGTCCCATTCAATGCTATGTTACCCTTGTGCCACTTACGTCTCGCCTTCCTATATTTTGTGCCCCTTTCCCTAGCAGCAGTTCTAGCTTGTAGAAATGTAGCATAAGATAAATGAGAAAATAACTAGAGTACAGGCAACCTGGTGCAAGTTGAATATGACGGCTAACATGAGATTGAGGTGGGAAAAGAAATGGAGCGAAAAAGACAGAGAAAAGGGACACGCCTCAAATAACATAGCCACTTAAGAGTTTGATAGTTCTTTTTATGGTTGATAATGGACATGTTAGGTTCGTGCTCTGGAGCTTGAGAGTTTGGCACTCCGTTCAGTAAACGGAAAGGAGCGCCGCCGGAGACTGACACTCGAGTGCGCTCTTCATGCACCGAGTATTTCTCAAAGTGTAAGTGACTTCTTCACGCACCATGATGTCACATCCACATAATAAGATGGCTGCACTGACCGAAACGCCGAGACGAAGGGTGCCCTTGAACTGCTGCCCCCTTTTTAATTGAATAGTGCTTAATCCAGCAGGTAAAAACAATTTGATTCGAAAGCCAAGACAGCAACTAGCATTCCAGAAAAGGTTTGTTCGTGCATCTCGCCTGAAAACAAATACATTTATCAAACGGTAGCTTGCCAATAGCACAGCGACAGAAAAGTTGTGGAAAGAAAAACACATTCGAACCGTTGCCCTTTTTAGAATGCTTAGCCCAGCGAATAAAGATACTTCAATTAAAGAGCTGAAACCAGTTAGCGTTGCGGAAGAGGTTTGTTCATACATCTCGCCTAAAAACGAATTGACATGCTATCTATTGAACGGCTGTGTGCCACTATCGACGTAGCAGATCGACGGATTCAGTCTTGTGCAGCAAGACGGAACCATGGGACATCTGACAGGTTTGACAGTTTTTGCGTCGACAAGCGGGTTCAAGAATGTTCTTTCATTTAAATCTGAACAACATGCATGGTCAATAAATAGCTCGGTCAAAGAACTTTCTGCATATATGCTCGAAGGAAGTCTTCAGACTTTTCACAAATATTAAAACATTCATATATAAACTTCCTAACGTCAGTCTTTTTTTTTTTACTCCTGCGTTACAGAGGCCTTAATTAATTTCTGTTCAAAATAATTTCGACTTCTACCACTCGTATTCATGAGATGACGGGTTCATAACCGTGCGGTTGGAAGTGGCTCATGCGGCTCGTCGATAGTTTTGGTGTGTCGCACTGCCGTATCTACGCTCCATTTAGCTGCTGCGCTTGGAGTATGAAACTTGGAGTGTCGGAGTAGGAGTAAACGAGTGCGAACTTAGCGCGCCCAATGAGGACTTAATTTCGTATACTGTTAGCATATGCCTATTCCATTTTACAAAATGCTTTTTATTCTTGCTCTACTTCAGGAACAGTACGCGGTGGCACATGGAGGAAAGACGTGAACGACAAGGTAGTCTTCCCTGTGCAACGCATTGGCGGCAAGCCATCAACCGACGCCAAAGCCGTTCGGACAGTCTTCAAGGAGCACTTCTGGGATGAAGGCCAAGTCTCTTGGCCGTGGAAGTTACTGAAGCAATGGTATGTGTCATTTGTTAAGACAGTCTCTCCCAAGCTTTGCTACTTCACAATCCACCAAAAGGATGCCCCCACATTTCTCTAATGCCACAAGATTTCCTTATTTTCCAATGTATAGGAATCTGACACATATTACAAGTAATACCAAACATTTTTTGATAGTTAACGGAATACACTAACAGTAAATTAACAGAGCTTGGGTGGTTATGGCTTCCGAGCTGAGATCTGTTCTTTGTTTTTATGCATACTTATCCAAACCAAGTTTGGATGAGTATGTTGTGGTGTGGATTAATAAATAGGTGATGTTCTGCTGGAAATCTACATCCACTGATCTGTACCTTTTCCCTGCACTGAATGTAACTTACGAGAAAGTGTCTGGCAGGGATTTCCCCAGGAATTAAAATTAGGGTGTGTGTCTAGGGGGGGGGGGGGGGGGGTTAAGCAGACGGAGGCAATTATTTTTCTGTTTTAGGGGTGCCCTCAGACAAACTAAGGGGGGTGTACACCTACCCTAGGGGGTTGGTAGGGAAATCACTGGTGTCTGGTACTGCTCAACAAGTAAACATAAAGAGAGCTCATATGCAGACTTCCTTTATTCTGGTGCAGCGACCACAACGACCTGAGCAGATATGGCTGCCTCCACCAGGGCCTTATGGGCGGCAAGCATGCCCAGCTGCCTGCTGGTACCCCTCTGAATGGTCCGAGCAAGTCCCTCCATCATGAGGCCGAAGCCCCGACACTCGTCGGGCTCCACCTCCTTGGCAGACTTAAGGCTGTTCACCGCTGCCTGCAGCAGTGCCGCCTTGTTCGTGGCCAGTTCCTCCGTGCCGTGACGGCGGCTCCTTTTGGCCGGTGCCTCAGGTGGTGGGCTCTCGTCTCCCGACCTGTACTCTTCAGGCACATGGCAGGCATCCTGCAGACAATTTGTGTTGCACTTTATCTTTTTCTTTCATTTGCAAGTGTTGAACTAAAGAGGACATTCAGTGGATGTCATGTGCAGTTTTTCACACTAGTGTTAAACAAAATATTGGGACTTTTAGTGTATGTGACGTGCAGTTTTTCACAAAAACAGTTCAACATGTGTAGTTAACAAGGCAATCATGATTCCACGAGGTACTAATTGCCGAAGTCAAACCTAAGGCATAGGGAGGGGCTCATAAACTCAGTGAGACAAGATATTTCTACAATTGTTATGGAACACTGCTGCAATCCTCTCATATTTGGAGGTGCTGACCTCAACAGTGATGGGTATTTTAGTGATCTTTTAGTGTTTTTTTTTATATAATTTTTTCAACTTTTGTGCGAGGGCTATATGATGCAGATCTGCAGCACCTTTTGGCAAATATATGGCCAAATGTAATGAGTACTCCTCTCCGTTGTGGAGCTAAATATTTGGGCACCCTAGGCGCCATACTGTTTGGTCATGAACTCGACTTTTTAGCGATCCCGGGCTCCCGAATATATGCTGCAAGCACCAACTTTTCTCGGTCAAGGGGGAAAAGTCCCCTCGGTTAGGGCACTCACCATATCGTCCTGGGAAACGTGGACTGCTTCAGGCGCCTCGGCAGTCGACTCACTTGGAGCTTCCGGTGCACCACTGGACAAAAACCGCATCTTCTTAAAGTGCACCCATTTTGGGACGTGCACATCGTCGGCCCCAGCACCAGAGCGTTGCGTGTCTTTCAGCTTCCTGTTCTCCCTCTGGTACTGGGACCGGAGGTTCGTCCACTTGTTCTTTACTTTGTCAACTGCAATGCATTGAAACAAAATTATGACACCTTGACAAACAGCAGCACGATTTTGAGGTGTTGAATGCTCCAAAATGTGTAGATGTCAAATCTCCGAAATTCATGCTAATGTGTTTACTCAGTCATTCTTGAATAAAACTGGTGTGTCTGCTGATCTAAAGAGACGTTTACTTCTGTGCAGTGGCGTAGTCGAGAATTATTTTCGGGGAAGGGTTGGGATTGTTATGACCAGGGGGGGGGGGGGGCGGCTTTGTTTTATCTTTGCGTGTATAGTCTCGATGTACTGTACAATTCACCGGTACGAACACGGCCGTCGTCGTCCCCCCCCCCTCCCCCTCGGCTGGCTGGAACAATTCGGTAGTCGTCCAGTATTTGCCTTCCTTTACTAAAAAAAAATAAAAAAATTAGAAAATATTTTTAGGAAAAGGGGGGGGGGGGGGTAGTTCCCTAAACCGCCACCCTGCCTACGCCACTGCTTCCGCGGGCACTTGCGCCACTGTGCTCGCGCCTTTCTTGCCACAGCACACACCACGGAATAGTAGAATGCGGCCGTCGTGCGGCGAGAATAGACCTATTGCTAAATTACCCAAGCATCAAGGAGAATGCAGAAATTAGTGTTCCACGCGCACGCCTTCCCCGTATAAAACATTTTAAGTAAATGACCAAAGTAAAGCGTTGACGAACGCGCGTGCAAGATGCGTTTTGTTTTAGGTATTTGCATTAGAAAAGTTACTACCGCTGAGGCCAGCAAATGCGGCGCGTGGAACACCAATCCCTGCATTCTGCTCGATGCTTGGGTAATTTAGCAATTGGTCTATTGCGACTCTGAATATTTTTGGTGATTTCTGACATCAGGAGCAAAAAGATAAACGAGTACTCACTCCTGTCGCCGAACCCCAAGGCGCCCGTGATGTCGGCGAAGGCCCGCTCCTTTAAGTTTTTTTTATGGTAATCTGGATGTCGGATCTCCCACAGGAACCGGCGATCCTCGATCATTTGTATTAGGATACCTTCTAATTCAGAATCGAATTCGACACCATTCGTGGCCATCGTTCGTGCGGTCTGAGAGTAGGCTTTTGGCACAAAGAACGATTGATGTCGTTGAAAACTTGGAAATAACACTGGAGATCAATGGTATCGGTGTCGATGGTTATTCCGTCACGTCCGTGATCGATTATTTGAATAAATTATTCGAAGAGAAAAATAGCTGTCTCCACTTCAACCATGTTTGTCGAAGCGTTTTCGCCCAAAGAGCGAAACACGAAAACCGTGTCGTCCGACTCTGTTTGTCTGTGTATTTTGAAGTGTTTTGTTGACAACACCAGTCCCACTAGGAAACAAATTTCCTTGTCCCTGTGTTCTTCGTCGTGTCCGCCAGGTGGGACGGCGGACTCCGACGGACTACGACAAACAGGCTGTCTGTCGATGTCTTTTGTCGCTCGTTGTCGTGTGTCGCTGTCGTTTGTTGCTGTCTGTCGCTCTAGAGGGACGCGGCTATGACGGGTCCGTGCCCGGTGAAAGCTCAACTTTGAAATCAAGAGTGCCGCTGCTGAGGCGTCTTGATTGCTCCCATTTATTGTTTTTGTTGCACTATGTGCTGCAGTTATTATCAAAATATTTCCCGCGCCGCCCTGTGATGCCGCAATACTCGGCAAGTGAGTGTGCCAAGGCAGTGAATTGGTACGTATAGCGGAGCTCGGTGGCTACAACACAACGAAAATTTCGCACTGCATTTCATAAACCCCCGCCTTCATGCCCGACAATATTGATTTGGGCGGATCGTTTAGCGAGCGGAGGAGACTCTAAAAAGAATAATCCACTCAGTGAACGTGAGAGCCTGCTGAAAAATTAGGAGCTCATTGAAATGGTGCTTGCTGTCTTCAAGCGCGACCTGCAATTGTCAACAAGACTAGCAGCCAGGTTGTTTGGAATTTTGAAAAAAAGCGTACGACGAATTCTGCAAAAAAAATAATTTGCGCCCGTACAGGATGCAAGTTGTCAAGCCCTGCGACGGCGATAACGTCGAGAGAACAACATCTTTATTGCATCAGACGATGCCTTTGTCACCCCTCGTCAGGGTGCTTTTCACGTTCGACGTTTAGAATTTTGCAAGGCATTCTGAATTTTGTGAATTAAGTGCAACTCGAGGTACCTGCAATTTCTTTTATTTAGTGACAAAGCAAACTTTCACCTTGATGGACGTGTGAACCGCCAGAACAGCAGGATATGGGCTCGCGATAACCTTCATGCCGTGGACAAACGGCATCTCCATTCACCGAAGGTGACTTTGTGGGGTGGGATTTGACGCGAAGGCATAGTGGGCACCTTTTTTTTTCAATGGCACCGTTAACGCAGATGCCTGCTTGGACATGCTGAAAACGGAAATGCTCCCTGAGCTTGAAGGGTACCACATGACAAAAGAAAACTGTATATTCATGCAGGATGGGGTGGTTCCCCATTACGCAAAAGGTGGATGGGTCGAGGATCAGACTATATAGACTGGCCTCCACGATCCTCCGACTTAAATATAGGCGATTTTTCGTACGGTGATTTATAAAAGGACTTGTCTACAAAAAGAAAATACCCAACAAGGAAGGGCTGAAAAAATAAAATTGAGGGCGCGCTCCTCGAGATCGACGATGGGATGCGCGAAAGGCCTTTCCTGACGTACAACGCTCGCCTTCGGCTTTGCGTGTCTGTGAACGGCGGGCACATTGAATCGGCCGAACCCTAGTCGTCTAAAGGGCCGCTGCAGCATCAACATTATTTCGAATCGCCGTGACAGAAGAGGCGTATCAGAAGATGTATTTTTCAAGAATAAACAATTGAATGAACGCACAACTTTCACTTCCTGACGGAATTTAAACTATTAGTTTCCCTCATACTTTTGTCTCTCGCGCTGCTTGCGGCACGCGGAGAGCAAAGCAGAGGCTGCTGATAGAGGTACCAATGGGAAACCAGCAAAAAGACGACTATCTCTCTCAAATATCAGCCATTTTATCACCGGCCTGTCGAAATGGCTCTAGCGCCGTAAATATTGCTCCAATTATTGTGATTTCTTTCTTTTTTTTACAAAGATGTCTTGCGACATGTGTGTTAATTATACCCAAGCTGTATGAAAAAACAAATTGTACTTTATGAGTTACAGCGGCCTTGTAAAAATCGGAATGAGATGACAACTCAAAACACACTTGCCTGCAACGGTAGCAGCACCACTTGCTATTCCAGGCTGTTAATGAATGATCTAGTCACATCATTGTGCCTTCTTGCTTGCATAACGATTTGTGAAAACTTGACTCGAAACAGGTAATTTCAACAATCGTTCAGATATTTCGTTAAAATCACTTTTTATCGCGATTATCTTGCCCGACGCCAGCCTTTCGTGCGGCATTTCCCGTGGATGGATGGATGGATGGATGAATACGACTGAGCCCTTTGGATCGGGCGGTAGCTTACGCCATTTAGCCATTTTGTCTTACCATTTAAGCTTAGAACATTTAAATGTGAAAACTATATTCACTCCGCACTGAAAAGAAAGTGAGGCTATAAAACCTTTTTGCCATCAGTTAATAAGAAAATACCTAGTTTTCTCGTGCTTTCTGCCACCATTCACTTAATCTTTGTTTGGTAATCTCTACTGTCTTGAAATCCACTTTTCCTTTGCTGTCTCTAAAACCCAATGACTTTATTAAATCTATGTTGTCTTCGGTAGGCATAGGGTGAAGCCCTTTACAGGAGAGTATCAAGTGCTCAGCCGTCTCGTCCACCTATTCACAAGCAGCGCACACTGTATCCATTTCCTGGTACTTCGCTCATGTATGTTCTGGTTCGCAAAACACCTGTCCTTGCCTCAAACAACAATGAGCTTCCCCTAGAATTGTCATAAATGCTTTCTTTGGCAATAACTGTTTTGTTTAATCTATAGCTTTCCAGAGCAGTCTTTGTCTGCATTCCCTCTAGCCACCGATCTCTTTCTGTGGCCTTAGCTGTCTTCTTAACTGAGACATGATCTTCCTTAACCCCACTATAGCCTAAAAACTTTCCTCTTAATTTCCTAGTGCGCTGTCTCCAATTTGTGTCTATACTCCTCATGTATGACAAGCTGAAAACCTCTTGTGCCCATTGCTCCCCATCCATTTGCCTCAACCGATCCTCAAATTCTATCTTGCTCACAGCTTCCCTGCCCTCAAATGATGACCATCCCATGTCTTCTTGCACTCCCTGGTTTGGCGTTTTGCAATGTGCCCCCAAAGCCAGCCTACCTACTCCGCGCTGTTTTATTTCTAGTCTTGCATGCACTTCGGATTTCATGCATAGCACTGCGTTTCCAAAAGTCAAGCCAGGCACCATGACCCCTTTCCAAATCTCTCTCACCACCTCATACTGTTGTAATTCCAAAGTGCTCTATTTTCATTACAGCTGCATTTCTGTTACCCTTGCCTATTATATACTTTTCATGCTCACCGAGATATTCTGCACCATCACATATCCATACTCCTAGATACTTGTATTTACTAGCTCTCTTCACTGTGATATTCTGTATCTTCAGCCTCTCAACTTCATCATTGTTAAAAATCATGACTGCTGATTTTTCACTACTGAATTCTAAACCTAATTCCTCCCCTTCCCTACCACAGATGCTCATTAATTCCTGCAAATCTATCCTGTTGTTAGCCATTAGTACGATAGCATCCACATACATCAATCCCGGTAAGGATTGCTGAATTGTTTGGCCTAGGTTACTGTACGAAAGGTCGAATCCAAGCCCACCCTTCTCTAGTCTATCCTCCAATCCTCTCAGATACAACATAAACAGCAAAGGCGATAACGGGCACCCCTGCCTAAGGCCTCGTCCTATCTCTATTTTCCCCGTTGCCTTTCCTTTCCATGTTATAATCACCTTATTGTCTTTGTAAATGTTCCTTAATATTGCTGTTAGTCCTTCATCTAGGTTTAAGCTCTCCACTACGTCCCACCGATTCCTTTGGTTCACATTGTCATAGGCACCCTTGATATCCAGAAACGCCAGCCAGAGCTGTCTGTTTTCTTTTGCGTTATTTCTTTACACTGTGTTAGAGAAAATATATTGTCCTCCAACCTTCTTTGTTCCCAGAAACCCGTTCTGTAACTCGCACAGTATGCCCTCGCAATCTACCCATTCCTCCAATCTGTTCTTTATAATCTGCATTACCAACCTGTAAATAACTGGTGTCACAGTTATGGGACGATAATTCCTAATATCAGACTTATCTTCCTTTCCCTTATATATCATACTCATCCTACTAAGCCTCCATTCATCTGAAATATTTCCTTTTGTTATCATAGTGCTCACTACCTCCCTTAGTTTTGCCTTAGATTTAGGACCCAAATTCTTCACCAGCTCTATTGGGATACCATCTGTGCCTGTTGATGTGCCACTAGGGACTCTTCGTTCCGCCTTTTCCCATTCTCTTTGTCCAAAATCCGCGATGTCACAAGCTGGACCGCTACTTCCTTCGCCTCTTCTATCTTCCACATGTACCCGTCTCCGAAATTTCTCCTCCATCACTGCTCCTATATATCGTATCGCATCATCTTCCTCTAATTGCTCTCCCTGATGCGAGAGTATGAACCTCTGTCTAGCTTGCGTCGTTTCACCGAGCGTGTTCAAATGCTCCCAAAACTTCTTGACTGCGTTTCTATCTTTCTTGCTTACATTACTCATCCATTCTACACCCTTTTTCTGAATTTTCGCGTTAATCAAACTAGATGCCTCTCGGCGACATGTTATAAAAGTGTCCCATCTTCTTTTTACTTTCGTTTCTGACTCCCCACTACGCTTGGAATGCCTGTGTTCTCTAGGGGCTTCCTGACGTTTTTGTAGCGCTTGCTTCACTTCTTTGTCCCACCAGCTTTTTGGTCTATGTTCTTGCTTCCCCTTTCGTTTACTCTGAACTTTGTCTAGTTCCAGAACAAAAAGCCTAGTTAGGCTCTCATAGGTTCAATTTGTATACTGTTGCCCTGAAACTGCTTCCTCTATTCTTTCAGCAACTATTTCGAACTCTTTGTCTCTGCAGAAAGTGTGCTTTGAATCATGTTCTGTAGGTTCAGCATTTACTTTTCTGGCAAAATTCAGCTTAACACGTTTGTGATCACTACCAAGATTTTGGAACCTTCTTCATCTATTTTCATTACTTGTAAATCTACCATATAATTTGTGTGACATGAGTACGTAATCTTTAGTTGAATGTAGATTGCCAGTTTCCCACGTTATGTGACTGTCACACTTCTGACTGGTATTACATAAAACTAAGTCATGCTTTTCCACCAGTTCTAGTAATAAGCTTCTAGTTGAGTCCGTATACCCATCCAGACCCTCGATATGGGCATTCATGTCCAGAGCCTTCCCTAGCTCACTAATGTCTCTTGATATGCAATCAATCATTTTTCTGTTTTCCTCTTTAGCACCTGTTTCTGGCCATAAGTAAACAAATCCAAGGACTGTTGACTCCCCAGCGACTTTTCCTTTCAGCCACAAATGCTCGGCGCACTCCTTTCTGATCCTTTGAAAGTTCATGTTCTTCTTAATAAATGCTCCAATTCCACCTCCCTTCCTCGTTCCCTCCATTCTGTTGCATTCTTCCCACACATAGTCAAGGTTGCAAGGTGGCTGCTCCATGTCTCTGAGATGTGTTTCCACAAACCCATACACCACTAAATCCTCCTTCCTTAGCTGCTCCTCTACCTCTTCCCATTTTAGCCTATTTCTACTACCCTGCATGTTAATATATCCAATGTCTGATTGTGCTGTTTGTTTTTGCTTGTTCTTACGTTTTCTCCTCTTTTTAACCCTGGGTGCCTCTCCTGACTTTGTTGGGTTTTCAGTTTTTACAGTCTCCCCAGGGCCCTCGGTCCCCCAAAAAAGCAGTCACCGTGCGGCCCATCCTATCCCCCACCCTGTAACCCGTGGCCTCACTGTAGTGAATGCCATCTGCAAAGGGCAGGAGCCAGCCTCGTACACTTCCCTGTTTACTTCCATTACGTCGTACCGAAGCTGCCGACTCATACCCTTAATTACTGTGTTGGCTTCGACAACCCTCCTCTCTTACCCCGGACTGCCCCCAGCTTCTGGAATGGTGCACACAACCACGTGCACATTCTCAAACACGTCCCTCAGCTTACGTATTCTCACGTTTAGCTGCTTTCCGAGGTTCTGGCTCTTACCCTTAAGCACATCATTAAGCCCCGCATGAACTATTACTAGGTTCCTTCCCTCCCGGTTATCCCACACCCCCTCACGTGCTGTGGTCATAGCATCCACCATACACTTCCCTGGCTGGACCTCTATGGTTACCCTCTGGTCTCCCTTCACCCTTTTCAGTACACCCCTCTTAACCCGTGCTACGTTAGACCTCCCCACTGCCAGCACCCTAGATCCCCCTGGTACCTGCGAGCCCTTGTCCTGCGACTTATCTCCTGTCACCTGGCTGCCCGACGCCTGCTGCTCGAAGGCGCTATTGAGCTGAGGGTCACTCAGCTCTCCAGCGTCATCGGACCCGTCAGTCAACAGGCTGGGCTCCAGACCACCAGTGACCCCAGCCTGCAGACTGGTGGTTCGTCCCGCTAGAAGTGACACTTCCTCCTTTCTTCCCTCGCTGCTCTCCCTCGCTCGAATTACCCCTTCCAGGCGCTCTACCCTACTGTCAAACTCCCTCTTACGCTCCTCTGAACCCGCCTTCCATACTTCCCCCAGCTCTTCCGTCTGCTTTTCGAGGCCGACCCGCTGCTTCCTCTCATGATTAAGCTGCCTAGTCAGCTCCTCAACCTGGGCCTCGAGACCCACCCGCTTCTCTCCTTCTCCCTTAAGCTCGGCCTCAATCTCGCGAACTCTACCCTCCCATTCCCCAGTTAGCTCCATAAGCTTCACACAAAGCCGACACTCGAAACAGATCCCCGCCGCCTCCTCCAGACTCCCGAAGCCCGTCTCGTCTAGGTAACACCACCTCCACACCCCTCGCACTGCACCAACCCGTTCCCACCCTTGTCCTGCCGACCCAAATCTAGACCCATATCTAGACCGGGAACAAACCGTCACTTCCCGCCAAAAATTCAAACAGAGCCTACTTTGCGGAACTAACTTCTTAGTAGCCTCAACTAACCGCAACTGCTGCTGTTCAAACCTAACACTGCTACCGCATAGTCACTTCCAATCAACTCTCAAAAGAGAGAGAAAAGAAGAACAACTGCCACTTAGCTTCGGATGCTCGAGGAGAACCAGGAAACACGTCCGCTCACCGCAACGGCCACACCCGCGTTTGTGCGTTCAGTGCGCCACCTGGGAGCGGCGTCGCGAACCAGATTGCAGACGGCGAACGGGCGGGTATAGGCCATAGAAAATACACGTCTGTCATTTTTGTTATCTTTCTAATAATTCGCTACTCCCGATTTGACGTCTGCAAAAAGTAGGCAAAAAAACTTTGGAATAAACGACGTTCGTGTCCCCAACTTCAGCTATGTACGTTTGAAATTCGATTTTTGCTAGTCGAGCCAAATGTGAAAGTTTCTGCGGCCACACCGTGTACACTCGTTTAGCCCATCGGATGTGACGAAGGCAGTCTTTGGTTGGTCCCGTCCATGGACTTCGATCTGCCGATAGCAATTCTTCAAGTCCATCGACCAAACGTAGTGATAGTGGCGCAGACGGTCAAGAGTATCGTCCATGCAGGGAAGTTGATAGATGCTGGTTTTTGTTAACAACGTTTATTCGATGGAAGTCTACGCAGAACAAAAAAAAATCCGTCCTTCTTCTTTACCAAGATGACTGGGGTAGCCCACGGACTGCTAGAAATTTCTATGATGCCATCGTCGGGCATGTCTTGAGCCTGGAGTCGGATAACTTCCCTCGCTTTCATAGAAACATGGTACGGCGACTTTGGACTGGGTGAGCATCGTCGTCGCTAATGATGCGATGCTTTGCAACCGCTGTTCGGCACACCTTCGCCGACGCCGCAGAGCGGTCCTTCAATTCAGCAAGAAGGTCAATAATTTGGTGTCGTTTTGGAGCTGGGAGCTCATGATTGACGTCGAACTGCAAGGGTGGTGTGCTATTGTACGTTGGCGAGCATTCCTCTGAAACTGCAGTGACTGGGGATGGGTCCCGGAGGTACTCGGTGCGTCCAATTGTGGTGCAATTTGTAATGTGTTCAGCCTTCTGTCGGAAGTTTGACACAGGCACTACGGTGCGTTCATTATCGGGCTTCGCAATGCAACTGGTGACGCCGATATTTTTTTCCCAGGAGAAGTTGAACGCTGCTTTATCGCAGAATACAACCGGAAGTGACTGAATTAGTCTTGACGAGTACAAAAATACATTACCGCGGCGGAACGTTCACGTAATCAGCGAGGACCCGGATGGTGGCTGACGTTGCGTCGAGTTCTCTACCTCGGCAGTACAGGTTTTTGCAGCGTGAACTGCTTCGCTTTAAGGTAAATCACGGCGCTATACTCGCAAAGAATGTCTTTTCCGAGGATAAGGTCCCTCGCACAGTCCTGTAGAACGAAACAATTCTCCGGGCAGGTTTTACCAAGAAGGTTGATGCGACTGGTGCACCTTCTAAGATCGTGATGAGGTGACTTGGCGTTTCATATCTACGAGCCATCCCACGGCGTCGTTAATTTTCATCGGTTTCGAGAAAACCTCCCACTCAAGACTGAGTAGTCTGCTCCGGAGCCCACCAGTGCCGATATGTTGTCGCGGTCGATAGCAACATTTATGTTTTTGGGCGCCGTTGCAGGAGTGTTTTGCAATGCGTGGCTTCGGGAGAGTGGAAGCGCCCCGGCCTTCGTGGAGGTTCTTTTGGTCGTTCGTCTACGGCAACTGCAACTTCGGGAGCTCCCGCGCTCATTTTTCACTTCGAAAAATGGGGGATGGACTATCTTGAGGGGACCAACAAAGTGGTGATGACAGACATCCTGGGGATGGCAGGCGACATCCCCGGGAAAGAACCCTGCACTGAAGACGGCGGGCAGCGCAAATACTCCTCGATGATCCCTTGCTCGTTCTACAAAGCTAGGTCGACGGTCGTCTGGCGCTAATCCTAGCAGGCCATGCTGGCGGTGGGGCACCTTCGGTAAACGTGGCAAGCCACCCCGCACTGGAAGAACACCGTGCATCTCTGAGCCGTGCTCCCGATGTCGGTCTCTGAATGTCCACGTTGCTCTTGACGGGGAGCGTATTGCGGCGAAGAGACCTTTCGTCGTGGTGCGGCTGAGTTCTACCGCGTGACAGGAGGCGGCTGACGACGAGCAGCTGCGGCGTAGGTAAAAGCTGGTGTTTCCGGTGCGGCATCGGCGAGAACTTCCTGCTGGAGCGCTTGTTGGGCCTCATCTTGATCAGTCTCAGAGATCGGAAGCAGACCTGAACGTTCAGTTTTAGGAACCTGCTTTCTCCGTTCTTCACCTATGCGGATTGCCAGAATATGGGAGCTGATGGGTCCTGTGAAGTGTGTATATGACAGCCGATCGACGCACGTTGTGCTACCACTCCGGTGGCAAGCCCACCGTATCTACCGACGTTGCCCCTACCGGCAAATAGGACTGCGCGGCTTCAACCCAAACGACCCACAAACATGCTACGTTGAACGACTGCGGGAAATCCAAGAGTACCTCCGACGACCTCAGTCTACCCTGCCTACACCTAACCGCGTGTCCCTGTAGCCGTCACCACGACGCCCAGCTTCACTCACGCACCGACCCAGTCGTGAAATCCTCTCACCTTTGTCGCACCTGAAAGATTAAGCGCGGCAACTCCTGGAGGCGGAGTTGCCATAGACAGACAGTATAAAAATCTCCAAAAAACACCGGAGGCATCCTTCTCGACCGATGGCGCGCATCGGAGCAACGCTTCTGCAAGGAGACCAACAAACTCAACTTGACAATCGACGGCCGTGACGCGTCGGCCCTTGTGGACACGAGAGAAAAGTACTCTGTTTCTTTGTTGGGGGCTTTCACGCCCTCTTCAGAAAGTGACAACGCCATGGGAAGGCCTTCAAATACAAACCGCCGGTGGACCCGCCACCACACTAGCCCGTAGAACCACTGCTCGTGTAGAGATCTACGGTGAGACGTGCCCTGAGAAGTTACTGGTTTTGCAGGACAATGAAAAGAAGGTTATCTTCGGAATAATCTTTCTCTGTGAGTATGGCGCCGTCAGTGACCTCAAAACAAACCGGCTGACGCTAAGAAAAGCTGTACTACCGCCGTGGGAACCCAAAGCGCCGTCATCCATGGTCCGAGTCAACGTAAATAGCGTGAAATTGATACCGTAGTCGACTGTTTTGGTACCCGTCGGTAATTGACGCAAGCATCGTGCGGTAAAGTCTCAGCCCGATGGAAAGCTTTTGGTTGCTTCTAAAAAGAGGAATGGGTGTCTTACGAGGAGTGACAAAACATCTGGACGGGCGCGCCATTGTCCTGGTTACAAATTTCAGAGAAGAGCCGGAGCACCTTCCGAAAGGTATCGCCTTTGGACACATCGGCGAACTCCAGATCTCAGCCGCAATCTCATTACTTTCGGAAGAGCCGAGTTTATTGCAGCACGAGAGAGCTACTCCATCGGACTTGACATCAACCTGTAGCTACCAACTACTGTACAAGGACGGCTGCTTGACCTTCAGAGCGAATTTATGAAGGGTTTCACTACAACCGAGGGTGCGACAAACAACGGTAGCGAAGCACCACGTCATTACTGACAAGAATGCGCTCTCTGTCCACGACTTGCCGCACCAAGTCTCCTTAAAAAAAGGAAGGTGACTTAAGGTCAATTCCAAGGAATGTTCTAATAACGACATAATTTAACCAAATACCGTTGAGACTAATACAGGAAACTCCGGTGTAAAATGGGAGACGGAAGTAGAAAGCGATCCTGGCGGTATGGAGTGGACAACTCGCCACTTTCCCCGGAAATGAATCAAGTGGGTATGACTCACGAGAGAAATTAATAATCTATAAAAAAATTCCTTTTTTTTTGATGGAACATACCGTGCATAAGCTTGTGATATCGGACCTCTTGGTATTTCGTAGCGTGCCTCAATGGCCTTCTGATTAGGGTGATGCCACCCTTTGTAGTACCCGATGCCGACAGCACGCGCTCACAGAGAAAATACAAAGAAATCGCTGGAAACAAAATGTCGCCCTAGCACAGTCAGCGCCACGAACGCGTGCAGGGACACGCTCTTTCACGTGCTTCAGAACAAAAAATAAAAAGAAGAATTGGAAACAAAATGGCCAGATGTCATCACCCCAAGCAAAGCGCACATGAAGGCACCCTAGTATTTCGATGCCAAAACGCAGTGTGTTGTGTAGACCAGTCAGGATTTGTATAGCGATTTTGTACAATCTAAATAATTATAAATCTTTTCTGAGCTTGTTGATTTATTTGTTTTATTCCAACCGAAACATGTCTTATTAGATCTCCTTGGCTCCAAGTGACCAGAATTGGCAATAGGCATCAATTTTTTATGGGATCGACTTGAAATGACTCTAAGTGACTAGAAGTGATTAATAATTATAATTATGTGATTTTTTGTTTGCTTACACTTATGAACGGCTTCAAGTAGCTTTTGTTGGCTATTAGCATCTTCTTTGACCAGATTTAAATGGCTGCCAATGGCTATTGATGAGATAATTGACAATTATCTATTTCGTCGTTGGTGAATGCATATGGCTTGAACTGGCTATTATTGGCTATCAGCCTCCACTTTTATATATATTTGCTAGAAATGGCTACAAATATTAATAATGAGTAATGAAAACTGAGCTATTTCTGTTTATAAACTGGAATGACTTGAGGTGGCTATTGTTGGCTATTAGAATATATTTCTGACCAGATTGGCTCAATGGCTACTAATGGCTGTTAGTCAGTATAATAGCAATTATGTGCTGTCTGAGTGTTTATGAATGAGAATGGCTTCAAGTGGCTAACCTATTTTCGAATAGATTGGCTGCAAATGGCTACAAACCGCTGTTAGTAGATAACTATTGCTTGAGCTATTTTTATATTTACGAAATGGAATGGCTTCAAGTGGATAATGTTGGCTATTTGTATTTATTTCTGACCAGATTGAATTGAAATGGCTGCTGATGGATATTGATGAGATCATTAAACAATTATGTGCTATTTCGGTGCTTAAAAATGAGCATGGCTTCAAGCGGCTATTATTGGCTTATGCATCAAATTTTAGATAAATTTGATTGAAATGGCTACAAATGGCTATTAGTGACTAGTGTTGATATTTATGGGCGTTTTAGTGTTTACTAACTGGAATGACTTTAAGTGGCTATTGTTGGCTATTAGCATCTATTTCTGACCAGATTGGCTTCAAATGGCTAGCAATGGCTATTCGTGAGTATAATTGACAATTATGTGCTATTTCAGTGTTTCTGGATGAAAATGGCCACAAGTGGCTACTACTGGCTATAAGCATTTATGTTTATTGCAATGGCTTGATTTGGCTACAAATGGCTATTAGTGACTAGGGTTGATAGTTATGAGCAATTTGTGTGTTTAACAACTGGAATGGCTTTAAGTGGCTATTGTTGGCTATTATCATCTATTTCTGTGCAGATTGGCTTCAAATGGCTAGCAATGGCTATTAGTGTGTGTAAACAATTCTGTGCAATTTCAGTGTTTATAGATAAAACAGGCTACAAGTGGCTATTATTGGCTATAAGCATTTATTCTTTATTAGATTGGCTTGAAATGGCTACAAATGGCCATTAGTGAATAGTGTTCATAGTTATGAGCGATTTTTGTGTTTACTAACTGGAATGGCTTTTAGTGGCTATTGTTGGCTATTGGCATCTATTTGTGAGAAGATTGGCTTCAAATGGCTAGTAATGGCTATTAGCGAGTATAATTGACAATTATGTCCTATTTCAGTGTTTTTGGATGAAACTGGCTACCAGTGGCTATTATTGGCTATAAGCATTTATTCTTTATTAGATTGGCTTGAAATGGCTACAAATGGCCAGTAGTGAATAGTGTTCATAGTTATGAGCAATTTTGTGTTTACTAACTGGAATGGCTTTCAGTGGCTATTGTTGGCTATTGGCATCTATTTCGTGAGCAAGATTGGCTTCAAATGGCTAGTAATGGCTATTAGCGAGCTATAATTGACAATTATGTCCTATCTTCAGTGTTTTTGGATGAAACTGGCTACCAGTGGCTATTACTGGCTATAAGCTTTTAGGTTGGCTTAAAATTGCTACGAAATTGCTAGTAATGACTAGTGTTGATATTTATAAGCAGGTTTTATGTTTACTAACTGGAATGGCTTTAGTGGCTATTGTTGGCTATTAGCATCTATTTCTGGCCAGATTCGTCTCAAATGGCTTGCAATGGCTATTAGCGAGTATAATTAACAATTCTGTGCTATTTCAGTGCTTTATGGATGAAACTGTCTACAAGTGGCTATTATTGGCTATAAGCATTTATTCCTTATTAAATTGGTCTTAAATAGCTACAAATGGCTATTAGTGGCTAGTCTTGATAGTTATGACAATTTTAGTGTTTACTAACCGGACTGGCTTTTAGTAGCTGTTGTTGGCTATTATCATTCTATTTTTGACCAGATTGGCTTCAATGGGCTAGCAATGGCTATAGCCAGTATAATTCTGGATATTCATAAATAGCCATTCATAGCCATTCAATGGATATTAACTAATAGCCATTCATAGCCATTCGAAGCCAATTTGGTAAAAAATAGATGATAATAACCAAAAATAGTCACTTGATGCCATTCTAGTTTGTAGACAAAGAAATATCTGCTAATTATAAATACCTGTCACTTATAGCCATTTGTAGCCAATTCAAGCCAACCAGAACAGGAACAGATGCTTATAGCCAATAATAGCCAATCCTAGCAAACCTTGTCAAGGATAGGTGCTATAGCCAAAAATATCCAGTTGAAGTCATTCAAATCTATACATGCTCCAATTGCATAAATTGTAAATAATAATTGCTGATAGCCATGTATAGCCATTTCAAGCCAATCTAATAAAAATAGATGCTTAGATCCAATATTAGCCATTTTAATTAATTTTCATTTATAAGCACCGAAATAGCATAGAATTGTCAACTCTATTCACGAGTAGCCATTCATAGCCATTTGAAGCCAGTCTGGTAAAAATAGATGGTAATAGCCAAAACTAGCCACATGAAGCCATTTCAGGTTTGTAGACAAAGAAATAGCTGCGAATTATAAATACTAGTCACTTTAAGCCATTTGTAGCCAATTCAAGCCACCCAGGTCAGGAACAGATGATTATAGCCAATAATAGCCAACCCAAGCCAACCAAGTCAAGAATAGATGCCTATAGCCAATAATATCTAGTTGAAGTCATTCAAATCTATACACACTCTAATTGCATAAATTGTAACTAACAGTTGCTGATAGCCATGTAAAGCCATTTCAAGCCAATCTAATAAAAATATATGCTAATAGCCAATAATAGCCATTTGAAGTTATTTTCAATCATAATCACCGAAATAGTATAGAATTGTCAACTATATTCACGAATAGCCATTCATAGCCATTTGAAGCCAGTCTGGTAAAAACTAGATGGTAATAGCCAAAACTAGCCGCATAAAGTCATTTCAGTTTGTAGACAAATAAATAGCTGCTAATTATAAATACTAGTCACTTTAAGCCATTTGTAGCCAATTCAAGTCACTCAGGTCAGGAACAGATGATTATAGCCAGTAATAGCCAGTCCAAGCCAACCAAGGCAAGAGTAGATGCCTATAGCCAATAATGTCCAGTTGAAGTCATTCAAATTTATACACACTCCAACTGCATAAATTGCCAATATTAGTCGCTGATAGACATGTATAGCCATTTCAAGCCGATTTGGCCAAGAACTGCCCATAGCCAATAATAGTAGACACTTAATCCATTCATATTCAAAACATGAATACGATGTCACTAATTGTCACTAATGTTCATTCTGAAGCGATTTAAGGTGATATTGTTAAGATTATATACTATTGCCAGCATTAGCCACTTGAAGCCATTTTCATTCATGAGTATGGAAGAGCAGAATATTGCGACCAATAAGCGCTAATAGCCATTTTCTGGCAATTCGAGCCAACCAGGTCAATAACAGATGCCTATAGCAAATAAAAGCCATTGGAAGCCAATCAGTCTGCACACAATCAGGTAAGTCGAAATAGTGACTAATAGCCATTGAGAGTTGCTAGAAGTCATTTGGACCCCGAATCTGCCATACAAATAAAAAATATGATTGTATAGCCAATAGTACCCATTGGAAGCCAACTCAGCCTGCACACAATCAAGTAACTCAAAATTGTGATCAATAGTCATTATTAGCCACTAGAAGTCATTTGAACTCCGGATCTGCCATATAATTCATAAATATGATCATATAGCCAATAATAGCCATATGAAGCCAACTCAGTCTTCACACAATCAAATAACTCGAAATAGGGACTGAATATCATGGACAGTCACTAGAAGTCATTTGGACCCCGAATCTGCCATATAATTATAAATATGAATGTATAGCCAATAGTAGCCTGGAAGCACACTCAGTCTGCACACATCAAATAAGTCAAAATAGTGACTGGTAGTGACTGATAGTCACGGAAGTCATTTGGACCCCAACACTGCCATATAATTAATAAACATGATCATATAGCCAATAATAGCCATATGAAGCCAACTCAGTCTGCACACAAGTAAATAAGTTGAAATAATGACTAATAGCCATTGATAGCCACAAGAAGTCATTTGAACCCTGAATCTGCCATATAATTCAGAAATATGATCAAATAGCCAATAATAGCCATTGGAAGCCAACTCCGTCCACACACACGAAAAATGACTAATTGTCATGAATAGTCACCAGAAGTCATTTGACCCCAGACATGTCATATAATCAAAAAATATTATCATACAGCCGATAATAGCCATTGGAAGCCAACTAGTCCACACATAATCAAATAATGTGAAATACTGACTAATAGTCATTGATCATCACTAGAAGACATTTGAAGATTGAATCTGCCATATAATTATTAAATATGACTGTATAATAGCCATTGGAAGCCAACTCAGTCCCCACACATTAAAATAGCTCGAAATAGTAACTAAAAGTCATGCATAGTCACTAGAAGTTATTTGGACCCCAACCCTGCCATATCATTCAGAAATATCAAATAGCCAATATTAGCCATTGGAAGCCAACTTCTACTTTCTTATAAATACTGTTCAACAGCCAGTGTAGCATTTACTGGCTGTAATTACTACGTCGTGTAGCCTTTCCAGCCTCATTGGAAGTGAATTTCATATAAGTTAAAATAATGACCCATGAAGCAATTACATATTTGAATTGCTGTGCTTTATTTCTAACTGCAAAGAGCCAGTCACTACAGCTAGTAACAGGCATTGCCTTTAGAGTGGTCCATAAACAGGCAACTTACTAGAAAGTGACTAATTACCACTAGGTCATTTGTACCAGGTGTAATACATAGGTCCATATAATCTAAATACTTACTGCTAATATGAAGCGCACCTCATCATTAGAAATACCGTGTATCAGCTCTTGCTCAAATGAAATCGGCACACCGATTTGCCAATATATTCACAATTCCTGATAGTGTGAAGAGAAGAAATAGTGTAGTGAATGACTGTTATCCTTTTAATTTCGAGCTCATAGTTTACCATCCCACACCGAGAGATGGCAGCACTTCTGTGTCTCCCGACAACCCCATGTATTTTGGCTCGAGTTTCCAGTATTGGTAGTCAATGGTATTTGATTTAACCCTCAAGAAGTCAATGGTTGTCCCCAGACGCCCTTATCAAGAGGAGGGGCGGTACCCTGAGGTTCTGTGTGGGCGATTGTCGACTCAACGCTGTGAATAAGAAGGGCGTCTATCTGCTCCCCGCATCGACGATACGTTAGACCGAATGTGGCGCTCCCGATATTTTTCTTGGATGGACCTGAAGAGTAGCCACTGGCAAATTGATATCGACGAAAGCGACCGCAACAAAACTGCTTTTGTCAGTCCCAACGGACTGTACATGTTCAAAGTGATATCGTTCGAATTTTTTACAGAACCAGCCACCTCACAGCGTGTCATGGACACCGTGCTGGCAGGTCTAAAAATGAAGTAGCTGCCTCGTTTACCTGGACGATGTCGTGATATTTTCACGGGATTTCGACGAACACCTGAGACGACGTCGAGCCGTGCTTCAAGCGATGAAGACCGCCTGCATGTCACTCGAGCCAAAAAGTGTCGGTTCGCCAAAGGTGACCTAAAGTTTCTTGGCCACGTCCTGAACAACAAACGTTGTTCAGAACGTGGCGGTAAAATTTTCCCGCAAAATTCAGCAGGGAGTCGTCCTGCTAAATTTAGCGGGAAATTTTCACGACTACTTTAGCGGGAACTTTTCCCGATAAATTTAACGGAAACTATTCCCCTCTAAATATAGCGGAAAAATTTACTCGCAGCGAAAAACAGATATCCCGATAAATTCAGCGGAAAGAATTTTCCCGCTCAATTCGTATCAGTTTTTCATGACTTCGCCAATGTTATCAACAAAGGGAAACAAATTGATGCAGTATTTTTGGATCTATCAAAAGCTTCTGATAGGGTACCGCACTATGCACTACTAAGAAAACAGCAGCGTGTAGGAATTTCTCCCCGCCTTGTGAACTGGATTTCCTCGTATCTGACGAAAAAAACGCAGTTTGTAGAAATTAACGGTTGTCAATCGCAAAATCTCGATGTCCTGTCAGGTGTTCCCCAAGGGTCTGTCTTGGGACCCCTTTTGTTCTTGATATATGTCAATGACATAGCTGACGACCTTGACTCGGGTGTGACTGTGAAAATGTTTGCAGACGACTGTGTGATTTATACAACTGTCATTAACGTCTCGGACCAAATATTGCTTATAGAAAAGTTGTGTAAAATTGCTGACTGGTGTGATAGGTGGCAGATGGTTGTAAACTACTCAAAAGCATGCGCTCTTACAATAACACACAAGAAATCTCCTCTCGAATTTAAGAATCATGTCCGCGATAAAGTCATTGAATCTGTAAATGACGTAAAATACTTAGGTCAAACTATAAATGCGAAACGTAGCTGGGACACCCACATAGACAATACTTGAGCCAAGGCCTACAAAAACTGTGTTTTTGATGAGGAAATTGGCAGCATGCAATTGGACTGTCAAACTTTCAGCCCATAACGCCTTAGTTCGCCCAGTTATGGAATATGCGTCAATCGTGTGGAACCCATATTTAAAAAAAGGATATCGGAAAAGTGAAGATAATTCAGCGACTAAGTGCAGAATTTATTTTTTCTGACTTTAGGTGCCTCTTCTCAGTTTCTGAAATGTTGAATAGATCTGGGCTAGAAAATCTCGAAGCCCGGCGGAAATTTGCAAGATTAAGCTTTTTTTTATAAACTTTATAACGACGAAACTGGCTTAAGTAAAGGCTTGTATACTCAGCCACCTCCTCAGCGCTCAGCAAGGCTAAACCACTCAAAAAATGTCAGACAATATACTCCTAGAAACAATCTATTTAAGTACTACTTTTTTGTACGAACCATTGAAGACTGGAACTCACAGCCGTCAGACTGTGTGAATGCTTCAACATCCAATAGTTTTGACTATTTTCTCATAAACATTTTCTAACCCTCTCCTGCCAGGATGGTGGAAAACCATCCGCAGTATTTCCGAAATAAAAATTAAAAAAAATTCAGCGATAACATTGCCCCGCTAAATTTATCGAAAAATTCCCCACAAGATTTAGTATGAAAATATAGCCCCTAAACTTAGATTGAAATGTTACCGCTAAATTGAGCGGAAAATTTATAGAACATTTTCCGGTAAATTGGAGGAGCAGAAGAGGAGGAGGAGAGGAGGAGGAGGGGCATTACCTCCCCTCCGTGCTCTCCCTTCTTTTCCATAAGAGGTGTGCTGAAATTGAAAACGTATTTCATTTAATTTTGTGAATGTCGCGTTCTAGACATTTACATGAAACAGCGCAAACGAACACAAGGACAAGTAGAAGAAGGGACACTGACACAGCGCAGATTCACCAAGTCCTTACAGTCTTTTCAGCACCTTCCGACTTAACTCGGTTGTGTATTTAAATTGAGAGAGCAGGACTTGAGCATGTAGGGTGTGGGATAACCATCGCATCAAATATGTAGCTTGCGCTGTGGAGGTCGTTTATAAAATACTCTCTTCCAGTAGTAAAGTGTATATTGGGCAGACGGGCAGATGTAATAATGCCAGAGCTCGGGAGCATTCTCTGTCTTTGTTTGGGCACTTTGTTTAATATTTTCTTTCTGCTTCCTTGGGAGCGATTCTAGAGCTAGAACCTCGTACATGCAGCCTCAAAACGCTGCCTACACACCACGAGGCCGAGTGCGAGACAGGTATGCAAAGAGCTTTAGGGCTTGCGCTGCAGTTTTGGCTTTTCGCAGACCTGAGGTGGAACGATGTATAGTAATACATATCTCTACTACTTACTTTCCTTTTTGTTTGGTATTTTTTTGTATTGGTATACATTCTGTTAAAAATTCTTCGGATGACACATGACAGTGAAGATGTCCTAGATGTTGGATTCTTCTTCGTAATTCTTTGTCTTCTTATGTTGATGTGTTTTAAGAAGACGAAAAAGAGAGTAAGTCGTGAGTCAGCGCTGCAACTGTGACCCTTATTCTGCCTGTCGTTGTGTTCGTTTGCGATGTTTTATTTATATGTTTACAATGCACCACCCAATAGGCCACCTCCAAACATGGGTTCTGTTAAATTCAAGAACCCTGCTGCTCATTCGAGGTTTCATTGTTCTATGTGCCGAAACATCTGTGCCGATTCTTCCAGAAGCACACGCGAGTACAAAAGGGGCTCCGCTTGTCGAGCAGTAGTCAGTCACGCACAGCTCTCGATCCTGCTGTTTCACCCACATCGACACCTGAAACGCTAGCCTTTCTATACTTTTTAGGCACAAGTTCGCCCCATTAGATGTTGAGTTTCTCCAGTTATTCGCCCGCCTCATTATGTGTCATTCGTGACAGTATTACTGTACGCTGAAGACTACGACCTCTCAAAAACCCTGGACACGTCTTTCCAAGCGCGTTAGAGGCCCACCATTTGGTGAGCATATAAATCCAAGTGCCGCACAACTTGACTTTCGACACTACAACCTTCGGCGAAATGACACAAAAAGCCAACCAGACGACCAAGCTTGGTTGTGGACACCCGTTCCCCAACGAGGTGGTTGCCAGAATCTCCTCCGTCGGTACAACGGACCGTTCAAGGACCTCGTTGAGTTGGAGACTTGACCTACGAGGTCATGCCTGACAAAATCAAACCATCACAGCCACAGCGACGCCTTCTTCACATGAACTCACTGTTGTCCGTCCCCCCTTTCCATATATCTTCCTCGCTGTTTAATTATTGATTCATTCCATCAACCTCAAGCCACACCACGCCAGAGAGGACTTCTACCGTATTTTTGCGTAATATTAATTTGAGGCATCGGGACGAAGCTTTCTCTATTTGGAATAATTCCGCAGGGTTATTCTGTTTAAGCATGCCGGCGAAAAGTCACCCGGGTTTTGGGTCTGCATGAGTTTCGCGCTTCTCGGCTTGCATCTCGCGCCGCGCTTCTCAGCTTATATAAATATTATTCCCTATTTTAATATTAAAAGCCTCTCAGTTATTCTATCTTATTCGTCACATTTGACAGCGCGACAATGTATACCTAGGTCACCATGAGTTATCGAGGTAGCGAGACTGAACTGCGGAAATAGACTAGTCTGTCTCATTGGTCGGCTTACGTTGAGCGAAGCTCAAGTCGGAGGAGTATAACACATGTCTCTCGTGGCTCATTTTTCAGTGCAAAGATGGCAGTCGACTTTCTCTAAAAATGACAGGAACACGAAAACACGAACTTCCCTTGGCAGACCCATCAATCGTGTTGCAATGAGCATCCACGGTATCAACCATAGATACAAAACATGATTACTAATTACGGCCGTGAGTAGAGGATGTCATATCTTTGCTTGAATAATATCTATTTGTTTTCCAATAGTTAACGCGGTACGTTGAAGAACTGCAGACTAGGGGAAAGTCACCATCGGCGATTTTATCAAAATATTGGTTCACACCAGGGACTCAAACCGTAACCCGTAACCGAAACCGAAAACCGTTTAGGAACAAATTTTTTTCAGTAACCGGAACCGGAACGAAACCGTTACTTGAAATTTATTAAAACCGTAACCGTAACCGTAAATTATTTACCGGTAACCGGTTTTAAACGATATTAACCGAAAAAAACATTAGTTTTTCTCGAGTATGATCTAGAGGATGGATCTTTACATGTCATGGCCATTTGACAGAGTTACTGTCAGCAAGTGGTGCATCTGGTAATACATTTCCATTGAATCTAACGTTAGGATTAAGAATAGTTAGTATCAGTGGTTAAGCTTAAGTAGTAGAATAAGTGTACGAGTTTGCACAGCGACCAATCAGAGCGCAGGAGGGCGGGGCCTAACCCGATCCAACCAATCACAGCGCAGGAGGGCGGAGCCAAACCCAATCCAACCAATCACAGCGCAGTAGGGCGGGGCCCTGTCCCTTTCTCTTATCCCAGTGACCAATGACAGGCCGTGGGCATCGATGGCCCCGCCCACAGGGCATTAGCCAGTGACCAATCGGAGCTCAGCGAGGTCCCGCTCTCGCGTCACGTGCTCGGAATAGGCGTGAGGTCACGTGTCAGTCACGTGTCAGGCGACCTCAGACCTCAAACCGCAAACCTCAGACCTCAAACCGCAAACCTCAGACCACAAGCCAGGTGTTGTGGTCATCACCTGATAACAACCACGTGATGTCACACAGGGCGCTAAGGGCGTTGTTGCGAAAGGCCCCAGGAGACGACCTTGCTCCTCCAAACCGACCGGCCGGGTGAACGCCCTGGAGCATCGTCGCCAGGTGGCTATGGTCAGCTGCGCCCGGAGACAGAGCGAGAGGCGCATTGGAGTCGCCAACGCACCGTGGTACTCGGGGACGACGTGACCTTCTCGTAAAGGATCATCGGGTTGACCCGCGCCAGTGTCATCTGGCCGTCTTTGCCGTCCGGCCCCTCTCCTTGCTTCTGCTGTCTGACCTCGACGCTCGGCGACCCGACAGCCTTGGGACGTCCTCGACAGAGAAGGGGGCTTTACTCAATTTCCCCAGCTTAGATCGCCCGTGGGATTATCCCCTAACCCACGGAAGCCTGGACGCCTGCAATTATGGATGTCTTCCGCCTTCCTCGAGTTCGATGGCACCATTGTCCGCCGAGATTGACCGGCGACACCGCGGCCAAGGACGTCTGGCCCTGCGTGTGCGTGCCACGTGTGGCAGTGTGTGAGGGAGAGGGAAGGGGCGTGCCTGAACGTGACGGAGACTGGCCCCACAGCCTTGGTGAAGGCCTGAACCCTGGGGATTCCCTACTAGGGATGTGGGGAAATCTGACATTATAAAAGGAGCAGCAGGCGGCTGCTACTGTGTGTTCTCTGTGTTCTCTAGTATTCACCCGTTGATGATGTAACCTGTCTATATGTACATATAAAGAGTTATATACGAGACACCCCTCCTGCTCCCTGGTCCTTCCCGAGTCCGGCTTCCTGATGTGTTCCTGCCCTGGCTCGGCTCCCTGCCGTACACCAAGTTCCCGGACAACCGCGCGGTCCCAACAACTGGATGGCAGCGGCGGGATCGACTTCGCCGGACCATGACTTCTTGTGTGGGTGAGTGCCCGGCCCTTTCTTTCTCAATCTGCCAGACCCATTAGCTCTAAGTTTTGCCTGTGGGGGTTGGAGATAGTCGTTGTCAGAAGGACTGTGTGACCGTTCTGACGCGAGCATTTTGTGAGAAAGAGGGCCAGCACAAGCTAGATCATGAGTCTGGAGGCATTCCGCTTGCGCGAGTTGGTACAGGTCTGTACCGAATTGGGAATCGATCTGGGGCATATAAAAAGGAAGCCGCACATTATAGAACTCCTTCAGGCCGAAGACGTCAGCGTTGAGGAGTTCACAGAGGCTCTGGAGGAGGTTCGCGGAAGGGAACGGATGGCTCGCGAAAGGGAACAGAAGGTTCGCGAAAGGGAACAGGAGGAACGCAAAGAGCGGGCCGACGAGGAGGCTCGCGAAAGGGCTAGAAAGAAACTCGAGTGGGCTCTCCAGTGTGAGAGATGGGAGCTCGAGAAACGCGAGTACAAGCGTGAAATGGAGCGGCTCGACTACGAGTTCGAGCAGCTCGAGCTCGCGAAGAAAGCGCGGGAGTTGGAGGCTCTTCGTCGGGCGACAACAGGCGTTGAAGCGGTGACAGGGAAGGCGTGTCAGGGAAAGGAGAAAGTGGGAGCTGGGGACACAGAGGTGACCGAAAACCAGCGTCTTTCTCCCGACACGACCGTCGCCGTTCTTCGCAAGCCCGACCCGAACTCCGAGCGGCGGGACGGTGAAAGTGACGTGGAAGCAGCGACAGAATTGGTGTGTCAGGGAAAGAAGAAAACGGAAGCTGGGGACACCGAGGTGACCGGAAACCAGCGTGTTTCTTCCGACGCGACCGACGCTGTTCCACGCAAGACCGACGCCGTTCCGCACAAGACCGACCCGACGCCCGAGCTGCGGGAGAAGGAAGAGAAGGCTCTTCGGGCGTCCGAGCTGGCGACTTCCCGGATGACGAAGGCGACGCCAAGACGGAGACGACGCCGGGGAAGTCCAGCCAGCTCACGGAGAGCAGCGCCGAGATGCCGGAGATAGCGGTCCAGCAATCAAGCCAGGATCCTGACCGCTCTGATCGGCACCCGTGCGGCTCTGGGACCAAGCCCACGGCGCCGTCGAAGGAGTCGAGCGGCCCACCAGGGCCCGTTTTCTCGAACGCGAACCGTGGGTTAAAGTTAACTATTGTCCCTAGAAGGGGGAATTCTAGGTCACGTGACCTGGAAAGCAGGGGCGCCGAGGGAGAAGCAGTACCTACAAGCAAAATGGCCGCGACGTCGCTTGATGAGGGCTAATACAGTAGTTCTGCTTGGTTCTGCTGAACATTCATTTCGACCCGGCTGTTATATTAATGACGCGCCATCAACCTATTAGCACGTCAAGCAAAGCGGTAGTTCATAGGGACTACTAAACTAACCGACGGCAGCATTCCGCGAACGCATCACTCTTCAGCAGTCCGGGATCCAAACACATGACGGTGCACAAGCCTTGCAAGTGTTTTTATGGTGAGTAATAAAATGTTTTGCGAACAAGTGTTGGTATATATTTATACTAACACGTTTAATTTGTTACACTATGCACGCCAACTCGTGAGCAGCGATTACTTTGCGGAGAAAGGGGGTTATCCTCGATAAAGTCTTCGTTCCGGGTGAACAGCTGGGACAATGTACTGTTTTTTGTTCGCAGTGCGCCGACAGTATGCCGACAGCATCGAGGTTTCTACATATCCCCGGTGGCCAGCAATTCAACGGTGACGAGAAGCTTAGCTTTACGCTGAAACAGTGCCGCTGCGTCTGGTTCTGACCGCGACGGTCGGTCGATGCATCCACCAATGGGAAAGGTACCTACAAGCGCGGTATACGAATCAACCTTGCCGATGTCATCTGCACAAGTCGCAGAAACGAGAAATAAACAAATACTTACCACAAAGAAAGTTGACGAGATCATCCTTTCGCTTTTTTTTCGTTTTTAAAAGTGATGTTAGGATTATCTTGCGTCTTATAGCGATATGTAGCAAAACACAGGTGTGCAGGTAGAGAAACCAAAATAGCAGACGATAGTGTCCTGTCCGCAAGCGTCGATTGAAAATGGATCAAGCGTCAGCATCGGGGGTTTGTGAACAGAGGCAAAAAAATATGACATTAGACGAGAGGTTGAAGTTAATTCGGGAAGTTGGGGCAAGAAGGGAACAAATTATGGGAAAATTCGGTCCTACAGTTACTGCACACACAAGACAACAGGCGTGGCTTGACATTGCCGATGCAATGAATGAGCAGGGAGCTCAAAGGACGGTAAAACAGCTGAAAGAGGCGTGGCAAAACCTCCTTAAAAAATGCAGAAGGGTGTACAGCGCCTACAAGAAGCACGAAGGACGCACAGGTGAGTCGGAGGAATTTACATATTCCGAAAAACAAACTAGTTTTCAGTTGTTTGCTTTAAAGATGGTTGGGGGGGGGGGGGGCAGGGCAGGTACACAAAAAATAAAGAGAGCCTTTTCTGACATGAAATATAACGCCGTGTTAGCATTTAATTTTTTTATGGCATGACTGATGACAGATATAAAAGTGAGTGTTGACGTGTAACTCTCCACTGCATTCCTGCCCCTGTGCTAAAACGGTAATAAAAGCAGATGAGGCCACATCTCAAAACAATTTATTGAAATTTGCTTTAACAGTGTTTTGGAAGTAACCGAGACACACATGAAACAGCAAAATGTGTGGTAGACCTGAGACAGAGGAGAGCAAAATGTTGAAAGCACACCACCTAAACTGTGCCTTTTCTGTTTTTAACATAAAACAGGTCCTGAAACTTAGGGCACAGTTGTTCATCAAACACTTTGCTGAATACCCTACACTACTGCATCCTCAAGGCACACAGAAAGCACTATGTACAAATTTGACTGCAGCACAAGTGCACGCAGTGAAGTGCATGTTGGAAGGCCAATGTTGCGAGATCGCTCCACTGCAATGTTAAGAAGTTGCATATCTGCCACACAGTATAAATTACTATGCTTTCAATTGACGTTTCATAATGCCGTTGGATTTCTGCTGTTTATATTCTAGTTTGGTAGTTGGTTATTGATCCCCCTCCACTCTGCAATGCCTCTGGGGCCCGGGTGACTACGGAATGAAAATAATGTGCATTCATTTGGTAGGTGCCGGCCCGAACCCCCATGAACTGACGCCCCTAATTCAGGCAGTTCTCGACGTGATCGGCGTCGACTCGCCGAACCTGTCTGGGCTCGACGTCATTGAGGGCGACACTGAAGAGTGAGTGGATTACTTTTACAAAAATCGTCATAGTGCCATACACACAATATCTAATTGGAAATCAGCGCACTTTCATGTATCACTACTGCGTGATGCAGGTTAGGGATAGGGAGCCCAGGCTAGCGGACGTACTGCACTGCCTTTGGGTCACTTATGACAAGCATGTAATTATGAGTTTCTCTTCATTTTACTCATACGGCTGCATAGTTGCTCGACAAACAACCTGCAAAAAAAAACACACACAGAAGGATATGTAGCAAAATGTGCTCATTACTAACATAACCAGACAACAGAACTACCGATATACCAAAGGCAGATATCCGAACAAAGAAGAGTTGTAGTACACTTTTTGATGGTTGAAGGAATGCAAGGTGGTGATATTTAGTTCTAACCTCTTAACCAACAGGTGCAACATATAAGACAATATGTTTCCTTCAAAAAAAAAGGTATAACCCTGTTGTTATGCATGATATTAGATGGGTTGTTGAATGAGTGAACAAACTCATCGTTTATGCTGTGACGAACTTGTGGGGAACGCAAAAAGGAAAGAGGTAGCATTGCTGGCATCAGTTATCGGTTTAACAGCAGGATCGAAAGCCATAGCGAGATTGACTCTATACATAGCCAAGCGAAGTCTTTTTTGTAGCATCGTGGATTTCGTAAACAACCAGACTAGAATGTTTGGTTTCACAACATCCTTAGGTCAAATAAACGGCAAGGTTAAGAAATTTATAAGGAAGCTAAAGGTAATGAAATACTGAAAGTTGCAACCGGTGCAAGGAATATTACCGTAATATCCCGAGAGACGACCCATCCCCAAAAGATAGCCCATCCTGATTTGTAGCAGGACTTTCTATTTTCCAATGCCTCAAGTTGAACTACGTTGTGAACACCGAATGTTAGCCTACCCCTTATTTTTACCTAATGTGCTCTCAGTTTTGGGTGGGCAATTTCTCGGGATGTTACGGTGGGCATGGACTTCTGCATGAGTACCATGTGTGTGGTCCACTCGGAGATGCTTGAAGTATTAGAGAGTTTCTGCTCTACAGTTAAGTACACTGTGGCAAAATGCCAGCAACATGTCGGGGTTACAAACACTGTATGTTCTACGTATGTTGCCTGCACACTTGTAATAACTACAGCAAATCACTTTCTGCATATCCATTTGTCACAGCGACAGTTTGAGGCAAACTGCAGCGCCGCAGCCTCGGGCGTCAGGAAGCGGCCAAAGGGTGGAAGCAGCAGAAGAGTGGGCAGCAGCTCCCCGTGTCTTGCAGACAAGACGTTGGTGCCGGGAAGCTGCGCAGAGATACCAGCAGCAGGCTGAGGAGCAGCAGCGGATGGAGGCGGAGAACCTCCTGTTGGATAGGGAGGCAACAAAAAGAGCTATAGATGCCTCCAATGCGCAAATCGCTGCAGCAGATGCTGCTAAACAGTATTACACTGAAATGCTAAGGCTACAAACCTTGCAGGCTGAACTGCAAATTGAGCTATTGAAAAAGCAATTGGGAAAGGAGTAATCAGAACAGACCGAGGGGGGGGGAACATTAAGTTCTACGATTTCTTTTTTTTTTTTTTAGATTGACGAAGCAAGGGCGGATATGAAATAATAAAGTACATTTTGAAATGCAAGGGTTTGTGGAAACCTCAGTATGTTATGGGGTAGTCGTCCCTGGAGAGAAACTGATTTATCAGAGGGTGCGCTCGACCCTATACGACAGCTAGTAAGATGGCACAATTAATTTTAACAAATAATGAAATATTTTTATTGCCTCCCCAGTATTCCAGAGGACCACATTGCTATCCGACACCAGCGCCAATCTAACCACTGAGTTTCCATACATGTGCGCAAGCCTGTCGACACGTCCAAAACATCATTGTTGGGCACTAAGGAAAGAAGCTTAGCGATTCGACCCTGCACAAAACAAAACAGCAAGTAAGCAAATAACCTAGGAAGTGCCTCCGCGGCGCGAACAGTGATTATGCGTTTAAATGCATGGTTACTGGTGTGACCACTTGGTGTGCCTGATTTGTTCGTGGAGAGTGTGTCGCGGAATTTACACCGTTCAGGAACTCTGTACTCTCTTTGTTCACTTCCCAAAGTAAACAGGCATTACCATACTGCAACGTTGTTCGACAGCGATTTTATGCACTCTTTACTATTTTACTAAGTGAAATAACCAATGACAGAATTGTTCCTCTTAGGTACAGTCGGCACGGAATGAAACGCGAGCAAGGAGCGCATGGTTTTCGTCCCACGTTGAGTCACCTAGAGACGCAACACCGAAAGTTTGGATGCACTGAGCAAGAGTCTAACACATCGAAGGAGGAGCCATCTTCTTGCAGCTCCCATCTGGTTCAGGTGGTGCAGCATCTAGCGAAAACCATGCACCCACTGTTCGCGTTTCATTCGTGCCGACTGTACATGACCCATTAGTTGCTGTTATAATCAGGCCATTACTGTGACGCATACAGGTTGACTCCTCTCACTTGTAGAATACTTTTGAATATGGTAGTAATGGTGCCAACTTATAGGACAGAGGCACAATAAAATGAAACGGTATTATTTTTAAGGCTATTATTTTGCTCACCCCTAAAATTACTCGCACTGAGGGCATTGATGTTTGCGTAGCTTGTAGTACGAAGACAAGCACGATGACCAACACGCAGAAGCGGGCCCAAGCTTTTCGCGTAAAAGCCGCACGCACTGTCGCCCGAGACACACAATAGCAATATATTGCAGGACTTTTGCGTACGTGGTTCCATGGGTCATGCAGCAATTGCACTGTTAAACGCAGTTGCAATTATGCTGCTTGACCAACTCTAACCTTTTACAATGAGGTACGCTGCAAGATATGCCAATCAATCTTTGTGCATTTGTTACTACATACCGAAACTGGACGAGTTGAGAATGATTCTGATCCGTGCCTGCAATGCTGTTCAGAAGAGTTACCTTTTTGGACACTGCCACATTATATCTTAACTGCATGTCATTGTTGCAACCAACAGAAACATGCTGCAATGTAGAGGGTTTGCGAGACAATATGGTTTGCAATGCTTGAGGCACTCATTCTGCTACAATGTTCGGAATCAGGAAAGGGTAGACGTCTTCAATATGAGGGTGGACGCCTGAGCGGCATACGACGGGCGCTGCATCGTCTCCAAGCAACGCTTTTGCAAATAAAGGTGGATAGCAGTCGCAGCACAACATCTACTTGCTCTAATATCTGCCAACGCTTCCATTCTTTTTGCAACGAGCGAAAGCCGCAAAGCCTGTTTACCCTCATAATGAAACCATACATGAAGAGTGCTTAATAAACATTTAAAATATCTATGTTCTCCAAGAAATATGCTGGGGTTGGTTCAGCCCCTTATATTAGCCGTCTGATGCCACGAAGCATTCAAGAAAATTTATTATATGAAATCGCGTGCCACATTCAACTCGTTATTACGATTATCCATCCTCTGGATGTCTACGGAGCCTGGTAAATACACAGCGAGGACAATATCTCTGTATGTGTCTCGCATTTAAGAAAATTAGTTTGAATTGAAAAGACCACATACCCACATACCTACGCTCAACAGAAGAACTGGTCGACAAGGGCTTGCCGGGCCTCATTGCTTTCACCACGGCCGGCTGCCATGGGCTCCACGGGAACCTCAGGGGGGATGGCAGTCCCTGGCATCGCGCAGGGGTATCTCTTGGCGAGATTGTGAAGCACGCAGCATGCCACGATGATGTCGCAGCATCTGCTTGGCTCCATGCGCAGCTCGGCATGCAGGCAGTGGAATCTGCGCTTCAGCTGGCCTATTGTCCTGCGTGCATCATACGGACAGAATGATTATTATTTATTTAAAGTACACTAATATATTAGGGTTGAGACTATTTCATACTTTCTAAATGCTGCAGCCTACCAAAAACCCGGCAATCATTTCTTATCATTGCCCAGATATATAACAGTATGTTTACATGTACATCATATTAAACTTCCCTCAACAAATGTTCCTCATAGCTGAGTGTAAGCGAAACACAGTTTCATACAGACAGTCGTTAACATTAGCAGTCCGAAGATGTCTGTCAACGACTTTCCTATAGCAACCCGAGCCCGGTGCAATTTGTCACATTTTTACGGTGAGTCCCAGCAGAGTGGAGTATTTTAGAATGTATGACAGGAAGGCGTGTAATTTCTGTAAAGGTGGGGCAGGAAAAAGAAAAGACGGCTTTGCATTTGTATCTTTTTGCTCTTCTGTATCCAGGTTGAACCAAAATATTGCCTTTCATGCAAATGTAACAAATCCTGCCCCTAACGAACGAACAATGTGATATCTTCTCCAAAAAATATGTTGGAGAATATTTCACGTTTTTGTTTCTTGATACTATGCATGCGTTTTGTGTGTCTGCTTTTTATGCAACACTGCATATATGTGTTTACGGTGCACCCTTATGCAGGCCCCCGGGCTGTAAAGGGCAACTGGAAAAGTACAATAAATAAATATATATTGTTTGAATATTATTTTCTTTTTTTCTCTCTTTAGGTTCCGTGCAACCACTGTTTTCCGCTTGGTCTAGCGAGCACAAAACTGTACGTAGGACCCTTACAATTAACAGTGTCTTCTGTGCTATGACAACAAAACGTTACGTTGTCTAGTGGCATTCCTTTCAATATGGCAGCCCAGTAACCCACCACGATGCGTGACCTCGTCTTACCTTTCAACAATACTCCTTGTCGTGGTGTGTGCCGTGTTGTACCTGACTTCTGCTGCCGATGATGGCGACAGGAAGGGCGTCATCAGCCACGGCTGGCAGGTGTAGCCGCTGTCACCGAGCAACAGGCCATCGTAGACGCCATCGGCCAGCTTGATTGGTAGTGTGCTCTCGGTGAAGATCCGGGAGTCGTGCGTGCTTCCTGGCCATCTCGCAACCACGTTGCGTATGCGGCAGGATGCGTCAACTACCACCTGTACGTTGATGGAATGGTACAGGTGGCGGTTCACGTACACCTCCTCGTGCACGCGCGGTCCCTGGATTCGAATGTGGGTGCCATCAACAGCACCCACGACACAAGGGAACCCGGCTACCTCAAAGAACTGCTCCTGCAAGGCAGCACTCTCTGCGACGTCAGGCCACCTGCATTGTCAATCCATTCACAAGTTAATTTACAGCACAATACCCTAGCATGCACATTTCTGCGAAGTTTCGTCAACAACATTCGTTTTTTCTCTGTTTTCAGTGTTGATCGTAAAAAAGAAATATCGCCAAATGACTTGACAAAACAAAATGTTCGAGAAAAAAAAGTAGGCCCACTCCGCGGATCGAACCCGCGTCCCCTTGCGTATGAAGCAGACACCGCTTAGAAAACATATTGTAACCATTCGTTTTAAACGAGTTTCGCGTAATGCGTATAGCCCCTTCCGGCCGAGGTGCACGACGGAGTGCGTATAGCTTTACTCATAAACAAACTCAACACAATTTGACTTTTTTTTGTTTTTGACTCGGAACGCTCAGAAACTCTTTACCGTATGAAGTCTTACCGTATGAAGTCCCTTGCACGACGTGCCAGAGCTACGGTGACCTGCCTCACGGACCGTGAAGCACTAGAGACCTGCACGTGGACGTAGTCGCCTGCAGTGATCAGGAAGTTGCCTGTGGCGTAGAATTGCAGAGCGACGATCACCTGCTGCTCTGCGGACAGGGCGCAGCTACGACGCGTCGACCGCTCCAAGTCCGGGCGCAGCAACTCCGCGAGAAACATAATTCCCGCGCGACCAAACCGGAATCGTTGCTGCAGCGCATCCTCGTCGAATTCTTCCAGCGGATCGAGGCGGTCCCGGAACACACGCTGACGTCCCAGCATGACGACAGCGTACTGCGCGTACGCGCGGTCTCGTCGACGTCGACGCCTCGTCCCGGTCGACATCGTTTCCGTTATCAAAGTACAAATAGGTCCGCAAATCAGTTGTTAGTAAGTCCGCAGTCGGTCGGTGGGCTAATCGGTGGATCGGTTGGGCAAACGGAAGAGAGGGCAAACAGTTGAGATCAGCAGGAATCGTAGAAACGTGCGTTGCAAGGAACGAAAACGAGACTA
>JAZHYW010016498.1:0-77066 GCA_037355805.1 Ixodes ricinus
GCCGACGCGGCAGCGTTTACATGAATGCGCACCAAGCCCTACGCGAAGGTGGCGCCACGCCGTGTCAAAGCTCAAAGTTAAAGCTGCGTTTCCGGCACCGGCCGCATCACGTGACCACGTTTTCCGGTGCATCGCACGTGAGGTTCTTGAAGGCGTCGATGCTTTCGGCGAGCTTGAAATAAATATCGTGCCCGCAGTTTTCGATGCTGTGCAAGGAGTTACGAGACGGAAGAAACATCAAAACCCAAACGTTTTGGGCTCCAGGTCGGGCCGCTGGGCCACTCTGGATCAGAGGCGACGTGCGTGCGCACGGCCTGGCGAGCGAGATCGTCGTGAACCGCTCTGAGGACGCCACCGCGCTTCGCCTCGCCATACTTTGCCAACCACGACCGGACCCCGAGGCCGAAAGGCTCCGGCGTAGCCAGGGACGGCACCGAGGTAGGAGCTGCTCGTTCTGCGCTACCATGCAGTGCTCGGAGCTCTCGGCGTCGTTCGTGTTTGCGCCGAAACCTCTAGGCACTCCCTTGGACACGCAAGTCGTATTTCGCAAGGCTTGGACGGGGGCCGCCCTCTCCGAGCAGCTCAGTGATATTCTGCTCATTTAGTTTGTCAATAAAAGCTCGCGTTTCTTCTCGGGAGGACCTGCGGGCGACCACACGGAACCGCTCTCCGCCGCCGCCGACGAAGTTGGCCGCCGCCATGTTCTCAGCTGTTCACTCGCTCCTGCAGCGAGCGCCTTCCCATAATCCTCCCCGTTCCGAAATGCGATGCGACCTCCGTTTACATGGGCTGAATGAATGCGCACTCGCCATCTCGATCCACCTCTGTCTGGCGACTTGAATGCGATGCGCTTCTCAAGCGCATTATGCCGTTTACATGACCGCATCGAATGCGACAACTGGATTCGATGCGACTAAGTCGCATTCATGTAAACGCGGCTAAGGATACGCGATGGCTTACGCGTCGGGTAAACAACAAAAACAAAAAAGAGCAAGAAGGAACAAAAAACACAGCAACATAAAAGCAGGAGGAAGAAAGACCGCGGCAGAGTGGCGTCGCCCCAAAAATATAAATGAAAGAAGACTCAAAAATGGAAAAGAAGTGGAGACGGTTCAACGGGTGTCGGCCTTTATCCCAGAAGTAAAGAAGCAGCGAAGCAGCAGATGTTAGTCGTCGCCGCGCTAACAACGGAATTTGTGCACTGTAAATGACGTGACTGAAATCACCTTTTTTTGCGGGGCTACGGCGCTCTCCCCTTCTTTCTTTTGCAAGCGCGAGAAGTCTGCTTTTTTTCGTAACGCCGCTTTTATTAATCTATAATAGCGTCAGATTTGCATATGCACAACGACTTCTTTCAGAGCATTCTGACATCGCCGTAACGTAACGTGGTTCGAAATTGACTTGTGCTTCTTCGTCCGGAGACGATCTTAACGGGATTAGCCAGCTCGCCTATTAGACGAAACGGTTATAAGCAAGACATTTATGAGAAATGGGAACTGCAACAACAAAACGAATTGACTGATAAGAACAATAAAGTTGAAACGAAGCTATGTTCTGAAATGTTTGTACATTGCCCTTTTTCACGAAACAGCGCGAAGGCATGCATTCGTGTTTTGCCTGGCCTACACAAGTTGTGACAATCTTTTCTTCGGGAGAACTCCAAAATTGCACCCTACAAGCTGTAACAGCTTTCCCACGTGAAGAAAATGTCCTTCACTCATGACCTGGCACCCATTTTTTAACTTTCAAAGTAGTGAATGTCCTGACAAATTTTTTTGTTGGTCACCTCGCACGGAGATAGGCAACACCAATGCATTTTGGAGAATTCGTCTGCTAGCGGAGACCCCGAGCTCGCCAGGGGCGCTGCAATCACTTTTCGCCCACTTTCCACGGGAGTTGCCAGTATTGGCTTCCACAGTATTTGGTTGCAGTGACGTCAGAAAGACGCCGAGGTCTGATTGGCTCTGATTGAAGGATAAGGGGTAGACCTCAAGGAAGCTTGCTTCAAGGTCTACCCTCTATCCTTTAATCCGAGCCAATCAGAGCTCGGCGTCTTCTGACGTCACTGCAACTCCTGCAAAGAAGCAGACGACTTGCTGTACGCATTGATCTAGTTAATAAATAGAAACCATGTCGTTTCACTCATAACTTATTTGGAAAAAAACAAATACTTGCTTTTAGGAGGCTTAAACTGTTTATAATCAGTGGCTCACGATCTTTCCCCGAGCCAGCAGCAGCCCGTGTGCTCGAGCACACGCAACGAAACTCACGTCATAGTCCCCCGTTCACGCTTCAGATGACAGTGAAATGTGTGGGCTCCGGAGAAAAGGAGAATAAAGACAAGCTTTTCATCTCCACAGTGGGTTCTCGTGTAAAAGGTTGGCGATTAATAGGTCTAACAAGCACGTAGTTTTCATTGTGGGGATAAAAAGCCTGTCTTTATTATTCTTTTGCAAGGATACCATACACTTCACTTTCATCTTAAGCGTGAATGGGTGCCTACGATGTCAATTTCGTTGCATGTGCTCGAGCACACCGACGGCTGCTGGCCCGTAGAAAGATCGTAAGCCGCTTATTATGGACACTGCAATATTTCATTGAGTACCCCTTTAAGTAGGAGGCAAAACGAGGTTATCCATAAACATATTTGAGGACATAAATGTGGTGTAAGTGCTAGCCGCGCTCTCGGCTGCATTTTTCCTAGGTTTTGTCGCTCAAATAAAAAAAATATTGATTTAATAATTCATTGGCTGATTGAGACCGTGAATGATGAGATGAATGTGCAAGTGAGTGGGCGATTTGCTGATTAATTGATTTGTTGATTGAGTGACCTTGAACTGGGCTTCGGAGGCAAAATTGGAGTAATATCACTAACAAATGCTCACAAAAATTTTATCTCCCGCAGCAAAGTCCTCGATGCGTACAACGACCTTAATACATCGGCCGGTAAAGACGGATTTCAGAAAATGTGGAACAAAAACATTCGCCACTATGGGCTTCTCAAGTTCCCGGTGCACGCTGCCCTGGTGACCAAAGAAGTGGCCCTCAACTACCATCTGCTGCTGAACGTATGCCAGATATACTTCCACCTCGGCTGCACTTTTGAAATATAGTGCATAAAACGCGTTTTCAACTGGCATGTTTTGAATCCTTCCCTGGTCATAAATCAAAATTTGTCTCGAAGTCGAAAAAAATTACGCCAAAGGGGCCGGCTTTCCATTCTGCCTTATGTCGCGTTCCCGGCTGTTGGTGGTAGAAGTTCCGGCGAAAGGTGTGGGCGACGCAGGTTTCGTTGTTTTTGCGGAGCCGCCTTCCCTAGATGCCGAAGCTTCCGTCAATTGTGAAGGTAGAAAGCGAACTGCACCAGAACTGGTGTCTGTTGTGTCCTCTACCGCAGTCGTGGCGCCACCAGGATTGCAGCCGGCAACAGAATGGCACATTGAGGACGCAATCAGGTGTAAGTCTAGGGACCTCTTATCAGGACGGAGTAAACGCACCAGTTGGTAACGCGTTGCACACAGGAACGTGTCTTCTAGTTCAGGCACGATCTCATGAATAATACTGCACGGTAAATTAGGGGTGTAGAGGGCACTTTCTTGAGGGGAGTCAAACGATGCCCCAAATGTAAATCCACCGGCGAGCCATGTAAGCGGACTAAATCAGAGACTCACAGTATTGTTGTGAGTCCCCGATAAGGAGGGGGGGTAGTCACCCCAATTGATTTCCCCGCGGACTCGTCTGACACCCCTACTAAGAGTTCTGTTTGTTTCCCCAAATTACACACATACCATAAAGTGAGACTCAAAAAAGAATGATCTAAAGAAGCGTTCCAATTATGCCAAACGCCCTGATATCCACTGGAGGGCTGACTGGCGCATTGAGCGAACAGGTTTCAGAGCCGTCTATGGACAGACTTTGGCCATTAATTGGTCCAATCAGGGCAAAAATAAGGGCAAGTCATTGGCCGAAATAGTTCTAATGACCTTCGGCGCGATGATTGACAGCTCTCGTAAAGAACCGCTAGCCATAAACATTCTCCTAGCGGAGGCAATGAGACTAACAAATTCCTTCCAATCACAATTTCTAGGTAAGGATGTATTTAAGTATATCATTTCAGCACGAAAGTGTTCAAACTTCCGACCCTTCTCAACCGAAAGGGCAACGCATGGAACGTTGTCTTCACGGCGATATTCAAAAGCACTCAATCATTCTGACTTTTATTTCTTTGACCAAATTTCGCTAATCTTTCTTTTGATGGCACCCACGTCCGCGGCCGGTGCCGCGTGCCACGAAATTAAAGCATTAACGGAATGATAGCAGAGACCGTAATTTCGTTTATCTTTCTTTTATTGTCACTCGTGGCTGTGGGCGCTGCCGCAGCCACGACGGAGTGAGGGGAAAAAACTGCGGATTCGGCTCCTTTGGATTTTTGACCCAAACCCCAAACGCGCACCCCACATTCGCAATATTGCATCAGGTTTCAGGAATTTTTTTCCGTCGATGTCACCTCTCCTGTTTCCGTAAACGCACCCAGCACCATAAAGGCCAGTTCAAACATACGGCGGAGTGCTATAATTACTGCGCGGACTTCACGCCAAGCGCGTGCTGACGGGAGCATTCACCAGCTTTTCTATCGCACCGACGATACGTAGTTGCCAGACGATACGTGCAGACGATACGTAGTTGATGGCACGTGAACAGAGATGCATAAGCGCTTCACTGCAGGCGAGAACCGGCCTTTAAGGTGCAACCCCACCGTGCATGACGTTTTGATGCTTTTTTGACGGCTTATAACTTTCTTTCTATGTATCTTACAATTATAAAGTTAATGTCAAATTAAAGAGCTGCTTTTCAACGATACTCTAATGTCTCGATATTACGATTATTTTTAAGTGTTAATCAAAATATTTAGCTATTAATAGACCACAGTCTCTAAGATTGAAAAAAATATTTCTCGAGTTATAACGTCCCATTGTTCACGATATTTTACGTGAACGTTCGGTTGGATGTAGTAAATTAAAGAAGTAAGCAACGAATTGTACAGATAATGTATCTTTTAAAATAAAAAATAAAGTTTAAAATGGTATTATTTTATGGCTTTCTAAAAACGGAATCACGTCAACTAATCAAAATAACGAGACATTAAATTATGAAGCATCCTTCTTTATTACATTTTCCAGAACTTCCATATTGATATACTGCACGTTAAGAATGCTATAAGACCTCAAACTTTTCCCATTCAGTTACGGCGAATGGCAGTTTCTTAATATAAAACACAGATGGCGACACGTCTTCAAGAACAGCTTGATGTGCATTTTCCGTCGTGTGCCGCTTGGAACGCCACGTGAAAGACAGAAAAAACGCCAGATGTCAGGGTGTCAGATGCCTGGATGCCCGCAGTGGGCGAGCCAGAGATGTCAGAACAACAAGCGCGAGGCTGCGGGTGCACCACAGCTGCTTTTGCGCGCGTTTTACTGTGCGTCGGTACACATGCCCGACGCGATCCAAATAAAATGGGCGCCATGAAATGCATTGTGCCATTTCAGATTCCGCCACGTATGCGAAAACATTTTAATGTTTTTATCACTTGCAAAAATCATTTTCGCAATCAAACTATGCTTGTCAGAATGGCTTGACTATATTTTGTTTCAAAAACCACCTTGGTGGCTCTTGAGTGGCAATGATATTAGAACAAAACATAAAACATTAATTCGTCTTAGTGTCTCTGAGTCAACGCGCTGGCCTATGAATCCATTTTTGTCGGGTTTAAATATTGGCCGAGGTGCCCGCAATCCGACGGAGGCCAATTTGAGATTTCGGTTGCACGTCAAAAGATCTCCAATCAGTCAAACTAAGCCCGCAATATTTTTTTTATTGGGACTTGTTAAGTGATTTTTGTTGGTTTGGCTTGTGAAACCCTAAGATCTGAATATTTGCTTTGCTTTACCTTAGTTCGGAGCGCAGCCAACGCTACGGGCTGATGAAGCCTCTGAAGCAGCGCCAAGAGCGCGAGGTTAAGCTGTTCGTTCTCTTTCTGTGCCTATGCGGTCGGGCTAAACTAGAGCAACTAAATAAGCTACGCTTCATACACATCTTGGAGCTTAAAATGATGGTTGTCAGTTATCTGAAGCTTTATCTGAAATCACATGAGACGCTTTTCCGTCCTCCACAAATGTTTAAACAGTTCGCGACAAAGCAAAGCAATATTACGTGAGCTTCCTGACACCGAAACTAATTCTGAGGAAGTCGCACTTTTGAACCATGACGATCGGCAGTTGCGTTGGATTTGCTACTAACCACCAAGATGGCGGTGTCTACAACAATATCGGGGGAAAAGTTCCGACACTCTAAGCGTAGCTTATTTGGTTTACCTCGCAGGCTAAACCAAGTGCCGTGGGGGATCGTGGGCTGAGTGTGTTGTGGCACCGCAGATCAAAGCACGTGGAGAAATGCTCGAGCGGGAGCTCCATGCAAAGCACGGAGCGCAAGCTGCAGAACCTGTAGGGACTAAAGCCCTCTATGTGTTTACGTTGGTCTTTCAAGTAACGTCAGATGTGCCAGTGCACGAGGCCCGTCTCTCTTGCGGCCCTTGGAGGTAAATGGCGGTGCAGCACTAAAATGACTGGCCCTTGAAAGCGAATGGCGGCGGAGCACCCGCTCGTGGCACGTGTATTGCGCGTTTCCACAACAAAGGTTAACTGTACTTGTAAAAAACGCCTTTATCAAGGGGCTTTAGCAGGGACCCTGGGTTCAGTTGTCCATCTTCATCGTACCGTCGTGCGATCGTGTACCACATATACTGCGTGATGCACGTTAAAGACACCGAGCTAACAGTTGTACTGCACTTTTTATAATCTTCAACCGGTAATAATTCGCCCTACGAAACTGCTGCTCTCTAAAAAACTAACGACGAATTTTGAATCCGCCGTTAGATTTCATTTTTAAGTTCGCGCGTTCGCGTTTTTTTTTGTCTACATTTTTTATTACCTATGATGAAACAGACTATAGTTGTCGGACTTCTGGAAAAATATTATATAACAAGAAAATGGCACGTGAACACAAAAGACAAAAAACAACATATAGTCTCACTTAATAAAAATAACTGAAATAATTGAATTGATTATAATTGTGTTTCAAAGATTTGAGCGCACCAAAAGCTATAAAAGCGAGCCCGATGCTTTGAATGGTGCGCTTATTCACTGGAAGTGTAGTTAAGGGCAATATGCTCGCACTTGTATGCTCCGCTTCGCTCGCACGATAAAACCGAATACTTTACTGGTAATGTATATCGTGAAACAAAGCTTACCTTCTGTATATGTGCAATGCCCTCAGTTTTCGCGTGATTAAATGCTTGTTTATCATTATTGTTTTCGCTTCCCACTGCGATTCATTTCGTGCTCTTTTGTGTGCTACATGCATTAGAGACCAAGGTAGCCCAGGAGCATTCTATTTCGCGGATTGTAAAATACCTATGCAACTTGCCACGTGTGCCACAATTAATACAAAATATTGTAAGCTTCACATGTGACCGCTTGCCTGAGTAAACATTGTTGTTTTTCAAGAACAATTGCGATTGTATGAAACCACGTGGGAAAAACTCGTTCTAAGCACGCGACCGTTGGCATGCAGTGAATACTCTAATCGGTGCCGAGATGATTGGTAGCTGTCAGCAGGTGGAGTTTTTCTATCAACCCAGAGTTAGATTGTTTCCTTCTTTTTGTTGCATTCAATCAAGAGACAACTTACACCAAACCTGAGGGTAATAAAGTACTATGAGCATTCGAACATAACGGCCCGGGCAGTATATGTGTACAAGCTTTAGCTTTTGATGCACTCTTAGCTTTCGATACGCACACCGCTAGTGTAAAATGTAGGGCTGTTTCATTCTTAGTCAGCGTACCATGTGCGTGCTTACACTATATTTTATACAACGTCAAACTCTACCCATTTGCATCTTTTTCATTTTTGCACACCACTACTTGCGCGCATAAATCACCAAATTAAGACTGGTACAAAATGTCACAAAAAAAATTTAGTTTTTTTTTTGCCGCAAAAATAAACTACGCATTGCCTAACACTCATTCTCCGCCCAAAGGTAGCGCTAGAGGTCACAACCAGACGCCAAAGTTTCATCCCGAACGGACACCTTATTCAAAAGTTATAAGTGATTGTCTGAAAATTTCAATGGGAAAATGGAGCCCATTTTGTCCGTTTTCGGTTTCTGGTGCCATAGAACCCCATGTATTCGAAAACTCCATCAGCCGCCATTTTCCAACTGAACTTTTCAGAAAATCACTCATAACTTTTGAATAAGGTATAGGATCGGGCTGAAACTTTGACATCTGGTTGTGACCTCTAGCGCCATCTGTAGGAGGAAAATGAGCGTGCGGCAATTCCTAGTTTATTCTTGCAATAAAAAAATATGTAATTTGTTTTTTGTGACATCTTGTTGATTGCTTAAACTACGTGCAAAAGCTGTCCACAGCCCCAGAATCTTTGCCTGGCCAGTCATTGCATTCATCACTGAAATTGTACTAAAATTAATTATTATCATTTATTGCTGTGAGTGAATTATTAACCTCGGCATTTTTTTATTATGACTCCCGCACGAGTTTTACTTTGGGTTTACCAAACTCAACATCTAAACCTTAGTGTCATTTTTTTTGTGTTTTCCAGCCTCGTGGTTTCGGTCAAAATAGACACCCAGCTACCTAAACGAGACACCTGACCGCCCAAAAAGAAGTTCCTTTGTTTTGATTTTTAGGTAGTGAATTCCTCAAGCTAGAATTTTGGAAACCTAAGTCTATCACGTCATCACGTTTTCCTGGAAATCCACAAAGAGCCAAACATATGCCCGACAAAAGGGCCAGCCCGTCATTTTGCCGCCTGCAGAGAAGAGAAAGCAACACTCGGTCATGGACTTCTAGAAGATTCGCGTTCATTCTTGCACCAGACGTAACTTTCGCCCTGCTTTTTTCTCGAAAATGCCAGTTCATCCTCGCCCTCGCCCCGAGCGCACAAAGCTCGAACCTTCTTTGCCGAACTTCCGAGATAGTGACGCACTGTAGATAGTAGATAAGCAGCTGCCCGCGACCTTGTCGAGTCAGTCTCGCTCTCGCTCTCTGTTGCGCTGCCGAATCGCCGCCTGCTTTTCTGCTGCCTCGATGCTGTTTCTTTACTTTTTTTTGTTTGTCACAAGCAGTGGCGGATCCGAAGGGGGGGGGGGGGCGACGGGGGCGCCCCCCCTCCCCAAACAAAGTCGACCCTCCTCCCTCCCTCCTTCTCGGAGGGCAATTTGACATGGGTGGACCCCCCCTTGCACAAGAAATGGGAGAATGGCATCCTTAAAAATTTTCCGCCCCGCCCCCCCCCCCCCCAAAAAAAAAAAACGGAGTTCTGTATCCGCCCCTGGGAACAAGTTCACCGAATAAACCTTTATTTTTCAGTTCACTGTTCGTCCTATAATCACCTTTATTCGTGAAAATATAAATCTGATCACATTAAAATATGTGTAATTGGCCTCTGAAATCTCCGATGACGGCGCACAGGCAATTTTACATTTTTCATCTCATCAGTGGTTTTGTTGTGCATGTGTCTCGCCATTTGGCTCAGGACGATTTTCGCGTTTTGTTCTGCCCACATTTGCCGGAGACGTGAGCTCGGAGCGCAGGCAACTGGCCCCCTTGCACGAGAACTGGCGCAGCCGTGCGCGTTCCAAAGAAAGCTCGTGCAGAGAAAATCAAGCAAGGGACCAGGGATGTCAAATTCAGGATATAGAAAAATAACCCACTGTATCGAAGCGCCACCACACACGGTTTCTTACATTGATGTGCAGGCCTAGAAGGCGATCTCACCGCCATCTGTTGGTTCAGAACCACACTAACCAAGGGTGGGGTTGCACCTTAAACTCCCCTTTTCCACCAGCTTCATACAATAACACATTCAGGGAATTTCAGCCTCCTCCAGAAACGAAACAATACCTGTGCCGCTCTGCGCGAATACTTCGAAAAAATCCCAGCTCATTCTTACTTCACAAGTTCATCATTAGGGGAATATGCGGCCCTGGAGGCGGCGACGCTTCCGGCCATCCATTCCGGCTCCCTCCGGCTCCTCCCATTCACCAAACTATCCTAATATACGGCGCTCACAGGTATGAAGCCACTGGAAATAAGCGGCTTTTCAGGAAGTGAGCGATTGAGAGGCTGTTTAGCTCTTCCGAGTGCTGGTTTGGACAGCGTCCAGGGCGCTGGATTTTTTATCTTGTTTGTTTGTCACCAGAAGAGAGCCTGCTTGTGGTGCAGTCACCGGGCATGCCAACCTTAGAAGTCTCCCGGGAAGCCATTGGAAGAGGCAAATTTGAAATTCTTGTTGATCAAGTGCGCCTATACATGTCCGACATTGAAATGCCTCATCGTCGTCATTTAATTCAAAACGAGATTATTAAAACCGACTCAAAGACCCAAGTAGCCGAGCAGACGCCCGACATCCGGGACAAGCAGCGAAATTCCGGTGACTTGCACCAGTATTCGAAAGCAGCTATGCGCCATCCTGCCCCCTGTCGGGAGTAGTCACAGGCAGCCATAGCTGTGTGCGCGACTGCTGAGCGCTTTCTGTTGGCGAGCTTCCACAGTTATTTTGCAACGTGCAATCCACACCACCAAGATTGCCGTTCTTAACAGCTTTTTAATATGAGTATCTCTCAGCATGCGCTCTAAACAGCATCCAGAAATAGAGCATAAAATTAATACTCCCTATAGGGAGTATTCACTAGCGACCACAGCTGTGTGCGCGACTGCTGAGCCAGTAGGCGAGCTTCCACAGTTTTTTGCAACTTGCAATCCACACCATCGAGATAGTCGGTCTTAGCAACCTATTATTCTGAGCTTGCTCTGAACATGCGCTCTAAACAGCACCCACAAATATGGCATAAAATAAATACTCCCTATAGGGAGTATTCACTAGCGACCATAGCTATGTGCGCGACTTTTGAGCGCGTGCCGTTTGTGGAGCTTCCAGAGTTCTTTTGCGACCTGCAATCCACACCATCAATATTGCCATTCTTAGCAGCCTATTAATATGACCTCGCTCTGAGCATGCGCTCTAAACAGCACCCTCAAATATGGCGTAGAAAGAATACTCCCTATGGTTCGTATTCCCTAGCAGCCATAGCTGTGTGCACGACTGTTGAGCGCGCGCTGGTGGCGAACATCCACAGTTATTTTGCAACGTGCAATCCACACCATCAAGATTGCCGTTCTTAGCAACCTACTATATTAGCTCGCTCTAGCATGCACTCTAAACAGCACCCTCAAATATGGCGTTAAATGATTACTCTCTATCGGGAGTACTCGCTAGCTGCCATAGCTGTGTGCGCGACAGCTGAGCGCGTTCTGTTGGCGCGCTTCCACAGTTATTAGATGCGGAGCATCTCTTGCTCGAGGTCTATGTCCCGTGGCGTCGGCGTCGTAGTCCGCAGTCATACTACGCACGCGCAACTCTCCTCCTTCCCTCTCTCCAACAGCTGCGCGTTACTCTCTCCGCTCTATCTCTCTACCAGCTGCGTACACTGCGCGTGCGTTCGCTTCTCCTCACACCGCGCGCGCACGCGCAACTCTCCTCCTCTAGTCTCCTCTCCTTCAAGTGCGAAAAAAATTAAACGGCGAGCGGCGAGCGCTCCAAGTTTCTCTTCGGCGAGCGCTCCAAGTTTCTCTGCCGCGAGCCGCGACGAAGGCTCGCGTAGGGGGTGACGCTAGGCAGTCGGTGGTGCCATCTCTCGACGTCAGCACGCAACTGACTCTTTCCTCGGAACCAACACGATGCTCTGCATCACCCCATGGTTCCCCTCGGGAAGATGGTGTATTTTGCAACGTGCAATCCACACCATCAATATTACTGTTCTTAGCAGCCAATTAATATGAGCTCGCTCTGAGCATGCGCTCTAAACAGCACCCACAAACATGGCATAAACTGAATACTCTCCATAGGGGTATGCATAGGTTGCACTGACGTAATTTGGTCCTCCTTTCTGGTGGCCGAACTTCCTCGAGCGTAGCCTTTACTGTGCATATTCTACGAGCAGTACACGAGCGTCGCGAGCGAGCGAAAACGAGTGAGCACAGCTTCATTATACTTCGTTTCACTTTATCTGCAAGCGAAGCCAAAGCTTAGAAGCGCGAGACCAGCGCTTTTTGCGTGTCTGCCCAGCTCGCGCGCTCGAGCAAAGCCTGAAGGCACGGAGTTTTCGTGCTCGCGCTTCCAGCTTTGACCTTCGCTCGCACATAAGGTGAAACGAAGTGTAGCAGGAGGTTTTGGCCACCAGAAAGAAGGAAGGATATGACGTCACGTGCGACCCATGTATTCACTAGCGGCCACAGCTGTGTGCGCGGCTGCTAAGGCGTGCCGTTGGCGAGCTTCCACAGTCCTTTTGCAACGTGCAGTCCACACCATTAAGATTGCCGTTCTTAGCAGCCTTTTAATATGAGCTCGCTTTGAGGCATACTGTCTAAAGGGAGTATTCACTAGTGGCCATAGCTGTGTGCGCGACAGCTGAGCGTGTGCTGTTGGCGAGCTTCCACAGTTATTTTGCAACGTGCAATCCACACCATCGGGATTGCCGTCCTTAGCAGCCTATTAATATAAGCTCGCTCTGAGCATGCGCTCTAAACAGCACCAACAAACATGGCATAAAATGAATACTCCCTATAGGGAGTATGCATTAGCAACCGCAGCTGTGTGCGCGACTGCTGAGCGCGTACTGTTGCCGAGCTTCCACAGTTATTTTGCGACCTGCAATCCATACCATCAAGATTGCCGTTCTTAGCAGTCTATTATTTTATGAGCTCGCTTTGAGCATGCGCTCTAAACATCATTCGCAAATATGGCGTAAAATAAATACTCCCTAAAGGGAGTATTCACTAGCAGCCATGGCTGTACCCACGGCTGCTGAGCGCGTGCTGTTGGCGAGCTTCCGCAGTCCTTTTCTCAACCTGCAATCCACACCATCAAGATTACTGTTCTTAGCAGCCATTTAATATGAGCTCGCTCTGAGGATGCGCTCTCAGCAGCACCCACAAATATGGCGTAAAATGAATACTCCTTTTAGGAGTATTCACTAGCTGCCATAACTGTGTGCGCGACTGCTGAGCGCGTGCTGTTGGCGAGCTTCCACTGTTCTTTAAAAACGTGGAATTCACACAATCAAGACTGCCGTTCTTAGCAGCCTATTAATATTAGCTCGCTCTGAGCATGCGCTCTAAACAGCACCCACAAATATGGCGTAGTATGAATACTTCCTATGGGGAGTATTCACAAGGATCCATAGCTGTGTGCGCGACTGCTGAGCGCGTTCTGTTGTCGAGCTTCCACAATACTTTTGCAGCCTGCAATCCACACCATCAAGATTGCCGTTCTTAGCAGCATATTAATATGAGCTCGCTCTGAGCATGCACTCTAAAAAGCAACCACAAATATGGCGCAAAATGAATAATCCCTATGAGGAGTATTTAATTCAATAGCAGCCATAGCTGTGTATGCGACTGCTGAGCGCGTACTGTTGGCGAGTTTCCAGAGTTCTTCTGCAACCTGCAATCCACACCATTAAGATTTCCGTTCTTAGCAGCCTATTAATATGCGCTCGCGCTAAACATGCGCTCTAAACAGCATCCACAAATATTGCGTGAAATTAATACTCCCTGGGGAGTATTCACTAGCAACCATTGCTGTTTGCCCGACTGCTGAGTGCGTGTTGGCGAGCTTCCCAGTTCTTTTGCTACGTGCAATCCACACCTACGAAATAGTCGGCCTTAGCAGCCTAATATTATGAGCTCGCTCTGAGCATGCGCTCTAAACAGCTCCCACAAATATTGCATATATTGAATACTCCCTATAGGGAATATTCACTAGCGGCCATAGCTGTGTGCAAGACAGCTGAGCGCAGGCTGTTGACAAGCTTCCACAGTTGTTTTGCAAAGTGCAATCCACCCCATCAACATCGACGTTCTTAGCAGCCTATTAATATGAGCTCGCTCTGATCATGCCCTCCAAAGAACACCCACAAATAAGGCGTAAAAAAACTCCCTTTAGGGCGCATTCACTAGTGAAAAAAGGGTTGTGCGCGACTGCTGAGCGCGTGCCGTTGGCGAGCTTTCACAGTTCTTTTGCAACGTGCAACCCACACTATTCAGATTGCCGTTCTTAGCAGCCTATTAATATGAAGTCTCTGAGCATGCACTCTAAACAGCACCCACGAACATGGCGCAAAATGAATACTCCTGATGGGGAGCATTCATTAGCAGCCATAGCTGTGTGCGCGACTGCTGAGCGCGTGCTGTTGGCGAGCTTCCACAGTTATTTTGCAACGTGGAATCCACACCATTAAGATTGCCGTTCTTAGCACCCTATTAATATGAGCTCGCTCTAAGCATGCGCTCTAAACAGCAACCACAAATATGGCGAAAAAAATAACTCCCTATAGGGCGCATTCAATAGCGGCCATAGCTGTGTGCGCGACTGCTGAGTGCGTGCTGTTGGCGAGCTACCTCGGTACTTTTCCAACGTGCAATCCATACCATCAAGATTACAGTTCTTAGCAGCCTACTATATGAGCTCGCTCTGAGCGTGAGCTCTAGACGGCACCACAAATAAGGCGTAAAATGAAGACTCCTTATTGGGTGCATTAACTAGCGGCCATAGCTGTGTGCGCGACTGCTAAGTGTGTGCTGTGGGCGAGCTTCCACAGTTCTTTTGCAAAGTGCAATCCACACCATCAAGATTGCCCTTCTTAGCAGCCTATTACTATATGCTCGCTCTGAGCATGCGGTCTAAACAGCACCCACAAATATGGCGTAAAAATGAAAACTCCGTACGCGCAGTATTCACTAGCAGCCATAGCTGTGTGCGCGACTGCTGAGCGCGTGTTGTTCGCGAGCTACCTCGGTTCTTTTGCAACGTGCAATCCACACCAACAAGATTACCGTTATTAGTAGCCTACAATGTGAGCTCGCTCTGAGCATGCGCTCTACACAGCACTCACAAATAAGGCGTAAAATGGAGACTTCCTATAGAGCGCATTAACTAGCGGCCATAGCTGTGTGTGCGACTGTTGAGAGCGTGATGTGGGCGAGCTTCCACACTTTTTTGAATCGTGCAATCCACACTTTCAAAATAGCCGTTCTTAGCAGCCTATTAATATAAGCTCGCTCTGAGCATGCGCTCAAAACAGCACCCATGAATATGGCGAAAAACTGAATACTCCCTATGGGAGTATTCACTAGCAGCCTTAGCTGTGTGCGCGACTGCTGAGCGCGTGCTGTTGGCGAGCTTCCAGAGATATTTTGCAATGTATAATTCACACCACCAAGATTAACGTTCTAAGCAGCCCTTAATATCAGCCCGCTCTGAGCATGCGCTCTAAACAGCAACCATAAATATTCCGAAAAATGAATACTCCTTATGGGGAGTATTCACTGGCAGCCATAGCTGTGTGCGCGACTACTGAGTTTGTGCTGTTGGCGAGCTTCCACAGTTCTTTTGCAACGTGCAATCCACATTATTAAAATTGCCGTTCTTAGCAGCCTATTAATATGAGCTCGCTCTGAGCATGCGCTCTAAACAGCACCCTCAAATATGGCGCAAACATGAATACTCCCTATGGGGAGTATTCACTAGCAGCCATAGCTCTGTGCGCGACTGCTGAGTGTGTGCTGTTGGCGAGCTTCCACAGTTCTTTTACAACGTGCAATCCACACCATCAAGATTGCCGTTCTTAGCAGCCTATTAATATCAGCTCGCTCGGAGCATGTCGCTATAAACAACACCCACAAATATGGCGTAAAATTATTATTTTTTTCTTAGGGCACAAAGGCATTACAGAGGGGAGTGGGGAATAATATTAATAAGAATACAAAAGCAACAATGAACAAAAAACTCAAACAATAGGGAACATGAGGTGGGCAATAGAAGTACAAAAAAGAGCTCGGTCATTCATTGATGTGAGAGATGGAGGTGAATACTCCCTATAAGGAGTATTCAGCAGCGGTCATAGCTGTGTGCGCGACTGCTGAGCGCGTGCTGTTGGCGAGCTTCCACAGTTCTTTTGCACCATGCAATCCACACCATCAAGATTGCCGTTCTCAGCAGCCTTTCAATATGAGCTCGCTCTCAGCATGCGCTCTAAACAGCACCCACACATATGGCATAAAATGAATACTCCCTATAGGGAGTATTCTCTAGCGGCCATAGCTGTGTTCGCGACTGCTGAGTGCGTGCTGTGGGCGGGCTTCCACAGCAATTTTGCAACGTGCAACCCACACCAATAGACCTATTGCTATATTACCCAACCATCAAGGAGAATGCAGGGATTGGTGTTCCACGCCCCGCAGGTGCTGGCCTCAGCAGTAGTAACTTTTCTGAAGAAAATACCTGAAACAAATGGCATCTTGCACGCGTGCAGGTCAACGCTTTATTTTGGTTATTTACTTCGAATCTTTCATACCGGGAAGGCGTGCGCGTGTGGCGCGTGGAACACCAATCCCGGCATGCTCCTTGATGGTTGGGTTGCGGTTCTTAGCAGTATATTAATATGAGCTCGCTCCGAGCATGCGCTTTAAACAGCAACCACAAATAAGGCTTAAAATGAATACTCCCTATAGGGCGCATTCACTAGCGGCGATAGCTGTGCGCGACTGCTGAGTGTGTGCTGTGGGCGAGCTTCCACAGTTATCAAGATTGCCGTTCTTAGTTGCCTATTAATATGAGCTCGCTCTGAACATGCCCTCTAAACCGCACCCACAAATAAGGCGTAAAATGAAGACTCCCTATGGGGCGCATTCAGTAGCGGCCTACAGCTGTGTGCGCGACTGCTGAGTGCGTGCGGTTGGCGAGCTACCTCGGTTCTTTTGCAAAGTGCTATACACACCATCAAGATTGCCGTTCTTAGCAGCCTATTAATATGAGCTCGCTCTGAGCATGCGCTCTAAACAGCACCTACAAATAAGGCGTAAAATGAAGACTTTATATAGGGCGCATTCAGTAGCGGCCATAGCTGTGTGCGTGACTGCTGAGCGCGTGCTGTTGGCGAGCTACATCGGTTATTTTGCAACGTGCACTCCAGAGCATCAAGATTGCCGTTCTTAGCAGCCTATTAATATTAGCTCACTCTGAGCATACGCTCAAAACAGCACTCACAAATATGGCGTAAAGTGAATACTCCCTATAGGGAGACGTCACTACCGGTCATAGCTCTGTGCGCGATGCTGGGCGCGTGCTGTTTGCGAGCTTCCGCAGTTCTTTGACTACGTGCATTCCACACCTTCGAGATAGTCGGTTTAGCGGCCTATTATTATGAGCTCGCTCTGAGCAAGCGTTTTAAAAGGCGCCCTGAAATATGGCATCCAACGAATATACCTTATAGTAAAGATCAACGGATTGACGTCGCCCATAACTGTAGTTGATTCGCAGTGAAAAGCTCGCTAGGGGTTGGTCTCTTTTCCTTACTCTGTGTAGTGCACGTCCTGCACACGCGGTTGTTTTAATTTTTATTGTGCATAGAAGCTTTGCATCGCGCGTGCTAGGCATCGCGCTGCATACCGCCATATTAAAGGCGATAAGCAGCGCCTTGTTCGACTCCCAGGGACTTTCAGAATTTCTCGGTCCAATGGCGCACATCAACACCCTCGAAGGTCTATGACTTCTATCGGAACAGGATTTTTTAACTCCCTATGTGTCCGGCTGGCACCCTCATATGCACTCTTAAATATCCAGTGCGGGTACTTTTCTGCAAAGCGCATTTGAGAGCCAATCGCTACCATCCACGAAATACACTTGGCCAATGTCGAGGCTGTGAACATGTTTGGCCCTTACAGTATAGACTGCGTAGCGGTACGGGGAAGACGTTTTACGTGTATACGTCATGCTCGGTGTCGCTGCATATTTAATAATTTTTATGTCCAAGCATATTTACAAACTCGTCATTCGAGGAATTTCCCTCTGTAGGTTAGGGGACACGTCTATATTTATTTCCTTCAGGAAGCATTTCCAAATGACGAGTTATTTCTTTCTATATGTGAACCTAACGAAAGAGTGACGCACAAAGATATGTACGGCACGGCAAACACACAAAAACACGAGTTTAATTAAAAATTCAACATGTTAGTCCCAAGATTTTATTAATTGTCTCGGTGCGTCCGGCAGTGTGCCGCAAGATGCTAGCACCGCTCCGTCAGTGACGGTCTTGAGGACATTCTTTGTATTAAAGCATGAAAAATCTTCTTCACGCTACAGTCGCAGCGCGCCCTCAACGACTCTTGCACTCCAAAAGCCGGGGGTATTTTTCCGTACACTGCCATGCACCAGAAAATGATAAAGCAACATCGAGTAAAAAGTTAGATGTGCAAGGAAACTAGAAAACTATATTGCTTGCACGATTATTCATGCAATGTTCAAATATCTGGCAAATGCTGACTATGAAATGCCCAGTATACATAGAGGATATGCGCGATGTCTGCTATGTAAAAAGTCATCTCTTGAACTGTCACTTCGACACCCGCAAACCAGAGCGCGTCCTCACCAGTCGAATGAGCTAGCAGCCCTCCTATCGCCTCTAATAAAAGAAAAAAATTCTTAGATACCATAGAAGACGGTTACCACGTGTGCCTTTGAGGTAGAGAACGAGAGAATACACCATCTTTTCAGTAGCTGTTGAACACTTTGAATTCCGTATGTTCACTTTTTTCTTCCTTTTTGTATGTTTTTTTATATTTCCTACCAAGGCGAAACCATCATAGAACTTCGAAAGCGTTAATTTTATTTCATTGCAGTCCATTATTTATTTTTTTGCGCATCATTTTTTTATTTGGCTCGAAAAGCTTGACAGCGATCTGGTGAGTATGTTTATCGATACAACGTGCGTTTGTTCTCACAAATACTGGGAAAGCTTCGCTTTCACGAAATCCAGTTCCGGGACCACCTCACAAATGGCACCAGCGTGGCAGTGTCTCGTCTTGTCGTGAGTGATCAGAATAGACCCTTTTCAAAAAGTGGGCGACATCTATAGTCCGTTGCCACCTAAGAACGAAGGGCGAGGGTAAAACGGGCCGGGGAGGAGGAAGCAGACGGAACGCTAAAGAGACAAGGAGGTTTCCTCCTCTCTTCTCCAGCGTTCCGTCTGCTTCCTCCTCCCCGGCCCGTCTTACCCTCGCCCTTCGTTCTTAGGTGGCAACGGACTATAGTCATTGCTGTGCCAACTTCCCGAGTCAGCCATTGCTTGATCCCCTGAGAATGCACTGGGCATGAGGGTTGCGTCAGCTTTCCGCGAGAACTCGGGTCCAGTACGCGATTCGAGCCCCAGAAATGTCCACCCCCAATGTTGCCTCATAGGGTTTTGAAAAGGGTCTATTAAACTTGGTTATAAGCAAACACAAGCTTGTGAAAGGGCTTTTACCAGTTTACGTGAACCGAAATACGCAGAGCACAAACCCGTCTCTTTTTGCGTCACTACAGAGACTGAGGATTCTTCAGGAAGAACACAGAGGTGGAGTTCGCGACAAGACTGGGTATCTCGTCCTCGGAATTGCACTCTACGCCCCACACAAGGGGTTGTGCACGACTACTTAAAAGACCTCCTTAAGTGAGCCTTGACTCGGGGACTCATATATGTCTTTCTGACTGAAATCCTTTGCTTTTAACGCAGAATGTGTGTTATGAGCCAATTTTCATGGTGCTATGTAACGTTTGGCTCTAAACTTTGGCTGTAGCAGCCGGCTGTTAGATCCGTGTAGGCTGTATCTGTAACAGTCGGTTGATGGAGCTGTATAGTTTGTATAAGCCGTAGCTGTGCAGGCTGCAACATATAGGTTGTAGAGACTGTAAGTGTATAGACTAAAAAGATATAGGCTGTAACAGCTCTATAGGCTGCAACTGTTTAGACTAACACTGTATATGCACTAACAACTGTAAAAACTGTAAATGTAAAGGCTTAACAGCCGGCTGTTGCAGCTGTAGGTTGTAACCCTGTAACAACCGATTGTTGCACTGTTACAGCCTATAGACTAGAGGTTGTGTCACTGCGCCAGCCGGTTGTTACAGTCTTCACAGCCTATGCAGCCTATGCAGCATTACAGCCTATAGAGTTACAGCATACGCAGCTGTAACTAACGCTGTTAGATCTATCTACGTCAGTTGACGAGCTTCGGAAAACGCCTGACGCCTTTTTCCGGCGCATCCGTTTAAAGGCGCTTGCTACACTATCAGCCCGCCCTATGAACGAACGCGGCAAAACCGGTGAAACGTTGAATGCACATTTCCTGAGGTTAAAAGTGATTGTATTTTGGCATTTATGGTAAACATCAATTTGGCGCAATGCATGACGCAAAACGAGCGTCGTTCAAAAACTCTCCTTCTGCGCTGCTAATGGAGGCTTTGACTCCGGTGGCGCTATGAACGCCATCCGCCCTTATCTGCTCGCGTTCCGGCACCGAGAAGGACTGTTTTCGAGCGCCGCTTTTCTGTGGTGCTTGTCAAATGCTCTAAGAACGTTCGCTGTAACAGCCGGCCGTGACAACTAACTGTAATCCAAAATCGAAAAAAAAAAATTACGCCTATAGAAATTTGTTTCAAAAAACTTCACTCCCAGACAAGATTTTAAATCACCAGCTTGTGATCATGAGCTAAGAGCATTGTCCACTGAGCTATATTTATTTTATTTGTTGACTGAGCTATTTGAGGTCGCTGGCTGATGGCCACAGACGCGAACTCATTGGCGTGGCATGCAGTGTCGCAGTCGCTTGCTTCGCGGCCTTTACTCTCATGCTGCGCCGTCTCAGGGCGTCGATCAGAAATGGAAGCGAATATTCGGTAGGAGGTGCCGTTCAGACGCCCTTTTCTTCTTCCTTGGCATGTGACACATTCTTTGCTTAAAGGGGGACTTGCAGAAATATTCTTCTGCCTGGCGGAAAGTCCTCCTCGCCCTCTTTTTTGCCCTTTCCCTCTTGTCTAGTTGAATGACGAGGCGGGGGAGGGGTGGGGGTGCGATGCATCCCCACACGAATTGAACGTACTTTTGTACTGATTCTTGGTTTCTCAAATAAGGAGTGTAGAACGCATGCGTGAGATGTGGTGGTTTCAATATGTACGAATGATTTACATGTTTCCAAAACATTCAGCATCCTCAAAACACCAACCTATCACGCTCCAACCTGCCTCAAATAGGGAACGATGGAAAAGATAAATATGTATCAGGCGCGGGCATCTTAGCGGATCTCTGCTTTCGTAGAGCATGCACAAATTATTGTGTACCTAACTCGCAGGATGTTAGGGCCAACGAAATGTAGATGGCGTTTATAAATAGACATCCCAACTACCACATAAGTTTAAAGGGCATCAAGGGTGGGTGTCGATATTAGGAAGTTTTAGTGGATCGTTTTTTGCGCTCCGATAATGGCCGATTCACACGACGAATTGATCCGCGGACGGGTTGACCACGTGACGACATGTCCGCGGTTCGTCCATCTCCCAAGCGGATCCAAACGAGGGAGACAACAAGCAGACGCCAGCGAGGACAGTCCGAACCTGTTCGCCAAGCCACAGTGCCGCGAAACTCCAACATCGCACCGATGGCACCGTTGTCCACGAGAGAAGTCGGCATTTGCTACTGCGCTAAAGAATCGAACGCCGCTGTTACGTACAGATCAAGACAAAACACCGTGATAGCCTTCGCGCGAAGCGCTACTAGTTTTACTAACCCAAGGCATGACAGTGACACAGTCGTCGTCCTGCGCCAGGAGGGTTCGGCGTAGAAGCGACGAAGTTTTGGGTTCGCGAAGGGTCGTTCGGAGATGCCTTAACGCACTCCGCGCTCGTGCACAACACTTAAGTACACCCCAGCCAGAAGAAAGGTCTTGCTCGGTTAAAGGCTGATAGGACGTGCAAGAATTATCGCGGCGTTCTAGGCGAGTTTTGACGAGAACTTCCTGACAAGGAGTACCGGAACCTGCGTTGCGTCAGCCGGACAAACTTTGTGCCGTTTCTTTCACGCGTGGAACCAAAAGTCGCGCGACAAAATAAACCACCAAACGCACAAAACACAACGATGCGCCATTTTTGTTTTAATCGTCAAAAAATAAAAACAAAACAAAACAAAACCGAGGAAATCATAGTACCGTTGCCAGACTCAACGCTTTTCAAGTCAACCTCCCGCCTAAAATCCGCGAGTAAAAAGGCGCTCGACTTTATCAGTCCGCGCGTCCGCGGGCGAGGCACGGATCGCAGGAATCGGTGACGTAGATGTCACGTGGTGCACGGCCCGCGGACGAAAATCGCGGTTCGGTTCGCCATGTGAATCGGCTATAACCGTACCTCACAACGATATGTTAGCTAGCCTTGCTGTGAGCATTCAATATCGAGGACGGATATTGGAGCGGAAAACACAATAGGGAGTTTTGGTATATCGTTTTTGCCGTCCCGCAATGCCCTCCGCAACCCGCTACGACACCCGGAACTATACAGTCAAGGCCATCGGCGCGCAGGCGCAATAGCGGCTTCTTCGTTGCGGAGGGCTTAGCGGAGGTTGGGAGTTTTCGAAGACCGCATTTCAACCTCCGCTAAGGCCTCCGCAACGAAGAAGCCGCTACTGCGCCTGCGCACCGATAGCCTTGACTGTAGAGTTCCAGGTATCCTAGCGGGTAATCGGAGAGCGTTGCGGGTCGGCGAAAACGTTCTACGAAAACTCCCTATTAGTGACTTTCCGTAGATCGTTTCCGCTGTCCCGCAACGTTTTCCGCAACCCTCTACGAGATCCGGGACTCTGCAGGGAAGGCTAGCACCGCGCATGTGCAGTAGTGGTGTCTTCATTCCAGAGAGCGTAGCGGAGGTTGAAAAACCGTCTACGAAGACTCCCTGTTAATGCCCCTATAGGGGAGTTTAGCGTGTCGTGTTATCGTTCAACCTTGCTTGTTTCGCTACTATAGCACGGGCTGCCACTTCAAAGCATTCTTCGGACTCTTCAGGAAACTAAAGCCAAAGCAGCCCTTTTTTAGCATGTCGCGGGACTGTGATTTGACATTTTAAAAGCATTGTAGGTACACTCCTCGACGCAGTTAGCACGAACAAACTAGCGCCGGTTTTTCCCATTTTTGATTTCTTATTAGAAGTTAATATGTTTAGAAAACTGTTATATGCTAGTATGCAACTTAAGCAGTAGATCTTAGCGCTAGACAATGCATTACTGGGTAAAAAATAGCAAAAAGGGCCGATGTTTTGTTCGCACTAACAGTTTCGCGTCATTTACGCATACCTTTACATGATCAGAGTAAAGAAATGACTTCATTATACAAAAAACAATTTTTTTATGGCTGTAAAGTTATTTTTATTCAAGCCATTCTGCAAAGAGTGTCAAATCGCTTGACGTAGATAATAGTTCTAAACGGGCAGTGTTAGAGCGTACACTCAAAATGTCTCTCTGGCGTAATAGAGGTTTTGTTCAAATGTTCGAGAAATAGACTTGTTTCTTACTCTGCGTGACACAGCTAGCGCAAACAAAAAATGGAGATTTTAATGCAAGGGTCATGAAGATTTTAGTGTACAGGAACAAATTGAGCCAACGTTAAGTTGGTGACCAATAGCAGCACTCTTTGCCGAATCGCGTGTATAGATATGTCAAATTTCGGTTATAAAGAAAAACCAAAACATTGTTTTGTCTAATAAATTTACTGACTCTGCTTGCACTGATTGTGTAATGGTATGCGTACAACACGCCACACTGTTAGCACGAACAAGATATCGGCGCCTTTTGCTTTTCTTCCCCAGCCATGTATTGCCTAGTTCTAAGATCTACCGCTTAGGTTGGATTAATGGTTTTCTAAACATCATTCACTTCTCACAAGAAAAACGGAGGAGAAAAATCGCCGACAGGTTGTTCCTATGGGCGATTTTTCGTTTTTCGATTTGTTGCAGTGTACCTTTGTTTTAAAAGGTCAACTTACTATCATGTGTCATGTTAAAACAAATGAGCCGCAAAGAATTTTTTCAAGTGGCAGCCTGTGCTATAGCACTGATACAAGCAATGTTGAACAAACCCAAAACACGTTAAACTCCCCAATAGGGGTTTAAAATATTGCATTTTCTGCTCCGATAGCCGTGCTCAATAAACAATAGTCACAGCAAGCCTAGCTTATATATCGTTGGGAAGGACGGTTATCGGAGAGCTAACAACGATCCACTGAAACTTCCCTACTATTGACACTCACCCTTCCGCTCTTTCAACTCATGTGGTTGCTAGGATCTGTAAATATAAATTTCATCCCCTTGCTGCCCTTTCAACTCATGTGGTTGTCAGGATGTGTAAATATAAATTTCATCCACATTTCGTTGGCCATCATATCCTGCGAGTTTGGCACACAATAATTTGTGCGCACTGTACGAAAACGGAGATCCGCTAAGATGCTCGCGCCTAAGACACATTTGTCTTTTCCATCGTTCCTCATTTGAGACAGATTTGAGCGTGATAGGCTGGCTTTTTGAGGATGCTGAATGTTTTTGTGAACATGTAAATCATGCTCACATGCTGAAACCACCACTTCTCGCGCATGCGTTCTGCACCACTTATTTGAGAACCCAAGAGTATAGTATGAAAAGTACGTCGCAGCTTTCCAGTAAGCTTTTTCTTCGCCACAGGCTACGGCCAAACAACTTTGTCAGCTCAAATGGGTGACTGCCAGGGCGCAGCCTTCCAGCTTCGTGAGACATCCACCCGGAGGGCTGGAGCTTTGCGAGAGCCAAAAATCCTGCTTATCCTAGGCTTACCCTCTCAAAGAAGCCGTTACAAAAAAGGACCTTCCCCCCGCCTCGCCATGCCGCTAGTACAAGAGGGAAAGGGCAAAAAGATGGCTAGGAGGACTTTCCGCCAGGCGGGAGAATATTCTGCAGGTCCCCCTTTAACAGTCTTTGTGAGCATGACCACGCTTGTGTAATGTTTTTTTCCGCTTCCGAGAGTTTGTCTAACGTTTCGTACATTTCACTCTTTAAGGGGCACTAAAGTGGTTTCTGATTTCATCTGTTTACGGTCATGACTTGTGACTCCAGTGTTGGGTAAAGTATATCGAAAAACGTTTTTGAAGTAAAGTACAAAGTAAAGGAAAGGTTATGCACTTCAAGTAAAGTAGTAAGTACGCCGGGTCGCAATGTAGATAAAGAGAGCAATCACTATCCCATAAGACAAAAATCTTTCTCTGCTCAAGCCACGTTTTACGGCAAGAGTGCTTGTGAGTAACTGAAAGAGAAACGTTTTCATAGAAGGGGGCAGGGCTTTTTTTAAACTCTACTTGAAACATCCTGCCCTAGACCTGCCTTAAACATAGAACGGTACATCGGCACTGGGAAGACAGTTTCATTGATGCGCCGCGTTAATCGCATACGCGTGACACCCGCCAAGTATTCCAGAGGAAAACGCGCGGACTGAAACCTACAAGCATGAACCACTTCACGATTAAAACAGCTAATCCTACCTTGTTCTTTAAAACAAGAGGAAACGACAAAAGGGGAGGTCGTCTGGCCGTCAGGTATGAACCAGAGCCAGAAGAACTTGAACAGTTTGTTCTCTAAGGAAGCCAAGCAGAGACGCTTGCAGAGAATTACCCTGTACATCTAACCATTCTTCTCTGTTCCTCTCACCAGGACTGCACCGATTGATGCAGTGATAATCCGAACCGACTTCGATATTGAAGATAGCAGAGGTAAATGCTTCAACACAGGGCCAAGTGTCTACGCCAGAGCTTTTTACGACTACCAAGTGCCAGTGGTGAGAAACCCAATGCACTTGCGGTGCTGTATCTCTTACGTTTGGGCAGAGCATTTGGCGAAAAGAATCGAATATTTTGTGGTCGCGATTTTTTACGTCATTCGTGGGCGCTGAAATAACATAATTTTATTGAAGTAAAGAAATGAGTGAATAAAAATGTCAGCGACGAAGAAGCTACAAAAATGAATCCTTAAAGGGCCTCTGACACGCCAAAAAAATTATTTTTTTCATGCTAGGCGTTGAAATGGCATATCAGGACATCACAAAAAATATTTCACTCTAGAGTTGCGTAGTTTTTTTATAAAAAATAGAAATACGAGGCCCAATTCAAAGTTCCCGCCGTGCACTGTGACGTAACAGTGTACCGCAAGGTGTCGGGGCGGTCAGAAGGGAGGCATCGCCGGAAGTCACGTGAGTTGTATCGCTCCTCGTGCTTACCGCGAGCACGTGTAATATTTTTTTAAATATTTTTGTTATTCTTTGCACTTCCACGAGCGATCCAAGCAGACAAGGTTTCTTTTATTTGCTTTTCATCGCTTAATGTTGCTGTAAAGGTAGAAGAAGCGGAGTCAGTGAATTGACATGATTAACTACAATGCCTAGAAGGTGCTGTGTGAGGGACTGTCCCGGTATTTCAGCAACTGAAGAAGAGATCACACTGCATGCACTTCCGAGAGACATACATCGGCCGCAGGTGCACCTAGTAAACAAGTTCTACTCATGTTCTACACAAAATACGTACTTTGTGCTCGACGTTTACTTCTACTTGGTACACAAACCAGTTCGTATTCTTTAGACGGCAGGCATCTTTAGCCTGGAGAGTATCCGATGATTCAACGATCTCGGTGTCTGAACCTTCAGCAATGCGATCGGGCGTGTCGTATGCTAGCAATCCTAATTTCTGCGAGCGTTCTAAATTTTTTTTCAAAACCTGATAGCTTGTTTTGCGCCCAGTATAGCCCTGTATTATCGGACTGACGGCATGCACTCGTACACTGGCTTGTACTCGCAACGCTTTCATCATTGACCTCCATCACGTCGATCCACTGACTCTTCGTCCTCAAATTTTACAGCACGCAAACGAACCAACGGTGCAGCGATAAAGAGCTAGTGGAACTGAAACTTCGTTTTCTACAATCGCTCGTACAAAGAGCAGAATTAAAAATTAAAAAAATCTTAGGCACGGTCGCGGAGAGCATGAGGAGTGAAACTCACGTGACTTCCGGTGAACCCACTTTTAGTGACGTAGGTCGATGCCTCCCTTCTGACCGCCCCGACACCTTGCGGTACACTGTTACGTCACAGTGCACGGCGGGAACTTTGAATTGGGCCTCGTATTTTTATTTTTTATAAAAACACTACGCAACTCTATGTTGAAATATTTTTTTGTGATGTCCTGATATGCCATTTCAACGCCTAGCATAAAAAAAATCTTTTTTGGCGTGTCAGAGGCCCTTTAAATATCGATAGGGCACTTAAACAGCAAGGTGCATCTTATGTGTTTATTTAATTTTTTTTAGTTCTTTCAGACGCTCCGTTAGAACTGGTAGAGATATACTGGCACACGTTTGTAGAATACCGCAGGTCGTGCGATCTAACGCTGCAGTTAGCCCAACGTACTAAGGTCTATTAATTTGAATGCTGAGCCCTTTATACCAATATATGTAACAAAATCGAGGGTAATTTTTAGTACGTAAATCCCTATCACGTTCCTGAGATTTGGGGGATCGGTGGCCGAGTGGGCTAGCGCGCACCAGCTCGGAGCACGTGGAGCGAAAGCTCACGCTGCAGAACCCAGGGATCCCGGATTCCCTCGCCTGTTTCGATCGGAATAAGCATCGTACCTGTATCGGTTATGACATCACATGGCGTCAATGCTGGCTGGACCTGCCACCTGGGTTCGGCTATAAAAGGGCCTGCACGATGGCAGATTAAACAGAATGTATCTCGCGCCTGATGTGATCACTGCTTGCGCTCGAGCCATGGCGCAGTCGACAAGATCTTGGAACAAGTAGGCTTAGTGCTTCCGACGACCGAAATGGATACGCTGAAACCTCCCGAGCCACTGCGACTCTCTGGCAACCTCGAGCAGAACTGGATCAAGTTCAAGCGAAGGCTGGAGTGGTACCTGAAGGCCACGGGTTTTGTGAAGAAGAAGGAAGACGAAAAGGCGGCCTTGCTTCTCCATGTCACCGGAGAAGAAGCGATCGAGGTCTACAACAACTTCGTATTTCTCGACGGAGAGGACAAAGAATCGTACACGACCCTGGTGCACAAGTTTGAAGCCTACTGCATTCCACGGAAGGATGAGACCTTCGAGCGGTATGTCTTCAGAGTCACGCAGCAACAAGAAGGTGAGCCTTTTGAACAGTTTCTTCGCGGCTTAAGAACCAAAGTCCAGTCGTGCAACTTCGGAAGCATTACAGATTCGATGCTGCGAGACCAAATCGTGTTTGGAATTTCTGAAAAAAGTTGCGAACAAAGCTCCTACGGGGAGCTGACCTCACGCTTGATAAAGCGATACAAATATGCCAAGCTGCAGAAGTTTCAGAAAAACAGAACTGCAGCGCGAACTGTAGTTCAGAAATTAAGTGCCACATTTGCGAGGCACGGTCTATCCATCGAAGTGTGCTCAGATAATGGTCCACAATTCTCGTCAAAAGAATTTATGATGTTTTCTTTCTCTATGATTTCCAGCATACAACTTCAAGTCCTCGGTTCCCACGTTCAAACGGGCTGGCCGAAAAAGTCGTCCAGATAGCAAAGCGTATTCTGAAGAAAACCACCGAAGGGGAAGAAGACTTCTGGCTGGGTGTCCTTAATTATCGGACAACTCCGCTAAATGATGGCCGGACTCCGGGTGAGCTCCTCATGGGTCGAAGGCTGCGATCCCGCGTGCCAGACTTCTCTCGGACGCCAGGAGCGCAAGTGAGGAAACACAAACAAAATGATGGTGGGCATTGTCTGCGTGCTCTCCGGCCAGGTGATATTGTCAGAGTGGCATCTCCGACTGGCTGGATCGTTAAAGCGAAAGTACTCCGTCAAGTTGCGCCGAGGTCCTATGAAGTTATCTCCAGAAGACAACCGCGTATTTCGTAGAAACAGGCAGCATCTGAAACAAACTCAAGAATCCTTCTGCCTACACGGCGACAGTGACGACGACGAAGATGACGGACACCCTTTGTACCAGGCACTCGAGTCAACAACACTTACATCACCGCCACTGCCACCCCCAACCAGCCAAACAACTGCCTCGAGCTATCCCAACCCACACCATGGACAAGTCCATGGACAACAATTCCGCAGGTCAGCTAGACGGCGTCACCCCCCGACAAGACTGAGTTACGACGAAAACTTCCATCAAGAACTCGTGAACTCCGTCTCAAGAGGGAAGATGTATCGGTTATGACATCACATGACGTCACTGCTGGCTGGACCTGCCACCTGGGTTCGGCTATTAAAGGGCCTGCACGATGGCAGATTAAACAATGTATCTCGCGACTGATGTGATCACTGGTTGCGCTCGAGCCAGTACCGGCGTGCGGTCGTGTATCGCTACTGCTTGGTGCACGTTAAAGATCCCAGGCTAGTGGTTGTAACGCACTCGCTAAATCGCTCATCTACAGATGAGACACCAGACGCCCACTGAGGCAGACTAACTTCCTGCTGTATAAACATGCACACAACAATTTGCTTTTTGCTGAAATTTGTCCCCTTCCCTTAAATGTAGCGAAATTCCGTTAAAATTAGGGCTGGGCGTCGATTAAAAAGTTTAACCCGATTAATCGCCACTCTTTAATCGATTAATTATTCGATTAACCGGGTGCGTTGATTTTTATAAATAATATATTAAAAAGAATGCAACAACTCGTCTCGCCTTTGAAGACTTACTTTACTCCCTAATACACTGCGCAAAGGACATTTAGAATTGAGGATACAAATAGTTTAACGATTCAAAGACACATATTTTTGCTCCAGCTCCGAAGAAAAAGAAGTTTGTCTACATTCTCCGACAGGTAGACATAAAGTCAGGGCTTGGGCGATGCTTTCTTCTTTTTTAGAGAAATGGGCCTTGATGAGAAGGCGTTGATTGTTGTCTGCGTTTTGGCGGATGGTCCTTGCTGCAGCGGCGTACATGGGTACTTCGCTCGTAGGTGATACTGAAGCGAACTTACGCTTCCACTGTACGAAAACGGCTTGGTGCAGATGATGCAGTGGACTACCTTCGAGTTAAAAACTTCACCGCTGGAGTTTACTTTAAACCCAAACTTTCCAGCGAGATAGCCTTTCATACTCGTGAACTCGTTCATTTTTACGGGCCGAATACTGGAACAAGTAACCATGGCGTTGTTAGCTTCCCAGCTTGTTTTTCTGCTTGTTTGTCTTGCCTGGGCAGGATGTGTAATAGATCCTCAACACGTGAAGTTTCGCGGTCGCGCGGGGATCAATTGCGGGCCTGTCTTGTTCGTCTGGCCTCGGCAAAACTGTGATGTATATCCTCGAACACGCGACGCTTCGCGAGCGCGAGAATTGAACCTTGCTCATAGCACCTGGTTGGGAACGGAAAACCGCTCGCGGCAGAACGACCGGATATACGCCACGCAGCGTTTTCGTTAAAGGGACACTGACAGGGTATTTATGCTCGCCGAGGGTTTTAGTTGTACATGACATGTGAGAGCCCAACTACCCAGAACACAATTTGCGGCTCGAAATTCGGTTTCTTTCCGCCCGAAAACCGTCGATCAAGAACTGGCCGGTTCGAGTCTCGCTCACTCTCTTTTCCGTGGTCACGGGCCGTTTTCTAAGGTTTCGACGCGACCACCAAATTTAATCAAAGTCGTTGGTCACTGAAGGCACACACTCAATATTAAAAATAGAAAAAATATGAAACCCATTTTTGTGGCTTCTAAAAGCTGCAAATACGTTGATTGAAAAAAAAAGTTGCACAGAGAACCGGAAGCATTCTGTGCGTGCGTCGTTTCGCGTATCGTGGGACTCGCGGGGACGGAGATGGCAGCGGGCGACGGGCGTGGGACCTTTGCTTCAGAACTGTCGTTCGCGGTACCGGCGAATTCTGTCTGCCTTTAAAAGAGAAATTTGGGACTGATCAAAAGAATTGGTATTCATCCCGTACGTCACGCCCGACGACCAAGCCGATTTGCACGAAGACGTCGCCGAGCCGTCGCTCCCTTCTCGTGGCTGAAGACATCGCTCGCGCAAACGTGAAGCACCGCACGAAGTGTGTACTTCGAGTTGAATATGCACGCGTACGATTTCTTTACTAGGTGCGAATGTCGCCAATGCGTGGTGCTTCCCGACTTCGACCCGGGAGTGCTTTTGCTGGAGGAAAATTGGCAGCAAACTTTCCAACTTACAGTTTACCGGCTGCATTATTACTGAGGAAAGATTTCCCCCAGTAGCTCAGTGGAAAGACGTCCGCTTCACACGCGGCAGGACCGGGTTCGATCCCCAGTGAAAGCGTACTTTTTTTTCTTTTTCAGACATTTTGCAATGTTTACATTTCTTTTTTCACAATTATTACTGAAGAAACGAACAAAAAAATAACAAACAAATGTTGTGGACGAAACGACGCTGAACTAATTGGTATGTGATTTACTTTTTGACACCTGCGAACTCAATGTAATCACTTTACACAAAATGCAAGGAGCATATAAATCAGGTAGCGTCCGCTTTCCGAGGTGCCCGTAAATGTTCCACAGGAATTGCAGGCAGCCATTGGTCCCGATCCCGCTGATCTTTCGGAAACTCTGTCGCACAATGCCACTTTTTTTCGGACGCAGGACATGTGAGCACGCAACATATTGGGTGTATTCTTTTCGGAGCTGATCACGGAAATTCACCACGGGCACTCACTATTCATCTCCAACTCCTCAATGTACAAAACAACTCATATTGAAGTACAGATACAGCGATCGGAACAAACATAACTGCAAACGAATAGCACGGCCAACAGTTCCCGCTACACCGCCACGCATGTCGTCTGCTACGCAGAGGGAAAAAAAAGCGCACGGTCGGGCGTAGCCACGTGACTTCCGCCACTCACTCTCTCCTCTCCGCTTTTCCAACCTCCGCGCGCGGGTTTCGGTTTTGGTTTCGAGCAGTTGCGTCTTTTGGCTTTATTAAAAATATACACTACTTTGTTGCAAAATATTAATTGGGTAGCCCTCCAACACCAAAATAAAGCGCCTGGCAAAAAATGAAAAGAAAAATGTTTGGGGGGTGTCAGTGTTTCTTTAATAAGGGGGGGGGATGAGTCACCACTAGTTCGGGCAGGTCGTCCAGGATAGAGCCATGCGTGCATCCAGTTGACTTCTTTGTGAGTACCGATTAAAAAACCGATTGACCGGTTAAAATATTTGATCACGATTAAAGTCTTAATCGATTAATCGGAAGGTTAATCGATCAATTGCCCAGCCCTAGTTAAAATTACGACCTAAATGCAACAAACTATGTTTGCCGTAGTTTTGTAGTTAGTAGAGATATCGGTATTATAAGATGTAAGGGATGAGATGCGGTTAAAACTCTGACAATAACAAAACTGACATAAACACATTCTTGCATAATTTATTTTATTCTTGGTTTATGAAGCTTGTATAAGCCAGCGAGTTCCCGATTGCCGTGTACGGTAACTTAGCGTAAGTAATTTTAATCAAACACCACCTAGCAAGGAGCGTAACCTCAAACATAGTGTTGAAATCCAGTAACAAAATTACTTTGTTCGTTAGTTATCTTAGATTGTACCGAGGGAATTCGTGCGTTACTGAGAAACTAAAAGGTTACCAGTAATGTCGTGCGCTTCTAACGCGTTGCTTCGAGCGCTCCTCCAGTCAGAGCTATATCCACTTTGATCTAGTGAACTTTTACGAGAAACGCCCGCCACATTAGGTTATTTATATAAGAAAACACGATTTGGTTACATGCTCGTGCAGTTCGTTCAAAATAATTTTGTTTTGTGTTAAATTTATGACATTAGAAGTGAAGCCGAGCAGTGTGTCGTAGAATATATAAATGCTGTATCTCTGGTGTATAGAAGGCCTTCCTTTAGCCGGTTCGTGTTAGAGTCACTAAATAAAGCTACGCTTTCAGTAGCACCGAAACTCCCAAACTACGCGTCTGAAGCGCGTCAGGCGCCGCCGTCTTGGGTCCGCGTGCAGATGGAGGAGCGACTGTAGCTGAGCCAAGCCGAGCTCCTAGCCGTCGCATGCGCCAGCTGCCGTAGCCGCAACTGTGGCAGCGAATCAAAGCGTGTTGTTCGTATCTCGACGTAAGAAGGGAAAAAGTGCATGCCGAGCGATGGCAGGACTCCCCGCGTGCGCGCGCAGTAAACAGCTAGAAACAGCAGCAGGCAGCGGATCGCTGGACCCAAGATGGTGGCGTTGAAAAAACGCGATAACGATGATAGCGACTCACGTGACTGCCGCTGCTCCAATGATGCCGCAGCGAACCAGAACATCTGTTTGATAGAGCGACTGTATTGTCGGCAAAATGCCAAAGAAAAGGAATGCGGTACTCTGAAAGCGTAGCTTATTGAGAGACTCTAGTTCGTGTAGGGGAGTGGTGGGCGTAGTTTGAGTTTTTATTTTTGTTTGCGGGTATGCGCGATCTCGTGCGAGGTTTGAGTTTGTCTTACGCATATCTTGCCGTGACTTTTGTGCATACCTCGTCTTGTCATAGAAAAGTGCCGCTTTAGGAATGAATTGCTACGAAAACAGGTTACCGACAGCTAAAACTTGAAGTTGTACGATTCGCTTCACAAGTTCACCAGACACAAAATTTGTGAAGGCATCGAGCCCCGAATTGGGTTGCAGTAGAGTGTTTGACATAACCTCTCTAGTATCTGATTCAAGCGATGAATCTCCGCGGCTCTTAAGAATACAAAGTTTTGCAGAAATCTGCCAACTTTTGTGCTCGCGGTTCGCGGGGCTTTCAATGCGCGTCTTTAACAAAATACCACCAGTCTCGTCTCGATTTTAAAAAGAAAATGTCTCCCACGGTCGTTCGAACCATTTTGTGGGGTTAAATAGTTTATGAAAAGCTGTAGGGCCATAGAATTTGAGATATATTTGTTTTATTGTAGAAAGCGCATAACAGATTCAGAAAGCGCCAGCTAAGTCTACATGTTAATTACCGGAAAGCAGAACTACCAACACGACAATCCTCGCAATCATGTCTACGTTGAAATAATGGGTAGCCCCGTCAACAACACTGGAAGGTGTAATGTGGCAAAATAGCAGCGTCCTTCAACCATATATAATTTATTACTAGAAAATACAAAAATAAGCTACCAAAAGTACAGCCACCACAATTAACACAACCCTTCGTTTGACCTATATAGCACAAACCACAGTCAAAAGGGATCTTGTAGACTATACATGAAACACATGTAACACACTGTTCGCTGTGTCTTTTTAAACAACCTTTTTAGGCAAAAGCGATTGGAGTCAACCGTTTCAAACTGTTATTTGTGCTAAACGCCATGCATAAACCAAACTTATCACCGACTGATCTTAGATTGTGTGAAATCTTATGGTAGAACGGTAGGACTACAAACTTTTTTTGCTCAGGCATTTTCCTAATTTTTGTTTTTGCCGTATGCAACAATGTACGAAAGCTGCTTGGAGATAAATTCTTGAGGATACTTTGCAACATTAAGCCGGGAAAACACAACCTGAATCGACGTCATATTGGAGTGCCAACATCACTTTTTGAACCGCGTTTTTAGTCATGCTTCAAACCAATTCTGCCTTGTCATGCTTTCAATGGCAACAATCAATGAAAAATACTAGTTTAGCCTTTACTTTGCCATACGCACCAATATAATCCGGGGACCAATCTGAGCTGGAGGTCTAAATACTGAAGTACGTTGTTGGCTGGCTTTTCTATAGAAAACTGGAATTCCGGTGCCCCTCTGTACACGGTATTCTCGATGGAACCAGCAAGGGCTGAGTCACGGACACATACCAATATGTCATCCACGTGTCTTCTAATACGTACTGAGCTCGGGTGATAATTTTTGACCATCTCATCCACTTTTAGGTCTAAGCTCCGAAGGTATATTTCTGAAAGGGCCGGGGCCACAGCCGAACCAATACATACGCCCTGACGTTGAATGCATTTTTGCTCATCGTAATTTACCACTGCCGATATTAGATACGGTTCAAGTATCCTTATAAAATTATTCATCTCCATACCAGACTGGGACTGAAACCCAACTCAATTCTCCTCTATAAACGAGCGGACCGAAGAAAGCAAAATAGCAGGTTGGAGTGAATAATACAAATCCTTGATATCCAGGGGAAAAATTGTGCAAACTCTACAATAAAACGGTTAAATATCTGACATCAAATTCAAGAAAGAACCTAATGCTAACGGGCTTATGAAATCTAGGCAAGAAATACCATCCTGAAGGAACGTGAACGCAGTTTTTTGCCACGTGCCATCTTCGTTGGTAACTACTCTCAGAGGAGGGTCAACCTTGTGGTCTTTTTAAAATGACTTAATGGCGAACATATCTTCAAAGTTACCATTTATTCTGGCAGCCAAGGACGTAAAGTCACAGTCCTTAAAAGTCCTAACTATTACCCTCTTGTGTCGGCCAAGATCCCCATAAAAAATCGAAAGAACCCAGAAACAGCGAGGTTACAATTCTCCTGAAACTTACTGAAGGCCACAGCACAGGAAACAGCCCCAATTTGTCTGTTTCCAGAAGCTTCACCTCTTTCTCTTCCAACCCTTTCTTAACCCGGGTTACAATCTAAAAGTTTCTAACATCTGGCCTGTACGAAGTATCTACTAAGGACGACATTCTCTTAAAAACCGTCGACACAAGGGCACTTTGTTCAGCTGGTTGTTACACAGCTTTAGACATGACGTTAATTGCAGAACAAATACCCAAATGAAAGGGCTTCACATTCACGCAAAACTTCGGACCATTGGCTAGACGATTCTCAGTTGACCTGGTGCGCTGTACGAGAAAGGGATTTACAAGGGCAGTTTTCATCGCGGTAACCCTTGACATAAACCCAGCTTCCGGTGACTTGCTTGTTCTTTTCTTCTGCCTCAGGGACCGTAAAATTGTATTACAGTTTTTCAACTTTACTGCTTGCCACTGAGTATATGAGGTCGAAGCGTGAAAATGTTCTCCACTGAAAGCGGTCCACAACTGAACCGCGAGTTGGCTCATAGTTCGTAGATGATCTCTGGTGGAGTTTCGGTAGTCGTTGAGGATCTTCCTCTTCCGATGCCATCCAACTTTCAAGGTCTCCAGGTGTTGAAAGCGTTCAGGGTTCACAAACTTGTACCACAGACACATGGCGATGTAGGAAAGTTCCAGTTACATCTGTCACATCCGGTAGCCGATCTTACAGAGAACCCACAAGGAGAGGGCGTAAATGCTTGGGAAGGTGAGTGAATGTAGGGAGGAAGGAGGAAAAAAATTGCATCTTGAAGTATTAATGAGCTGAACGTACGGGCACAAGTCAGCTGGTGTATGTCAAACATTTTAGTCAAAAACCCGAGACTGAGGTATTGACAGACGACGACAAGGGAGAGAAGGGGAACATCTCAAACACATCTAAACCTTTATTGAGGACAGAACTCTTTTATAGGGTTGAAAAACGAGAAAAGGAAAAGGAACCCTTTTCCGCACCACCTATCTCAACAAAAAATACGACGCCGGACCTCTAACAATGGGGTCAAACCAACAAACCAAATGACGGCAGCACAAATTGCATAACATTCCGAAAACAAAACGCAGGGAAATTACAAACTGCACTGGACCCTTCACTGAGGGAGCCAGCTATAAGACAACTAAAGGGCAATAAGATTCCTAAAAATCTTTTTAAGCTAACAATACTTATAGAGATTTAGAAACCGCTTCCATTGCGCTTTTAAAGGTAAAAAGGGCAAGTGCGAAGAGAAAGACCTGAACAGATGATTTTTATGAAGAGACAGCAAGATATCTACAAATTGTAAGTTTGCGCCCTTGTGTTTTTCAAAAGTGAATTCGAGACAGAAACCGCACTGTTCAAACATATCCAACAGCTGGTTTGCAAAATTGACTTCTGTGCTTTCAGAGTACACAGTTACAAGATCGTCAACATAGCGGAAAACTTTTTTAAGGAAAGAATTCTAACACAGTTTTGATAGCCTGATCTACTCTTGTCAAAAATATTTACTCAAGGCAGATATTTTTTTGCCACTACTGACCCCAGACTTCTGTATTTGAATGCCGTTACTACATTCAGTGAATATATAATTAAAATAAAATATTAAAATCCCTAAAAACATATTCTATTGATAAAGCACTTGCATTTCCGAAAGATAGTTCGTCGTCATTCTCAATCCAAAATTGAACTCAGGTGAGCAAAGTATAATATTGAAGGAAGTAGTGGAGGCCCTGGACGTCTACACAGAAAACGCTATAGTCGCTGTAATTGTCAGAACTTCAAATACTCGACCCTGCATCATGAATTACGCACCATAAAGGGATCGGGAAGGCGTAAATGTGATAGGTGCTTTTGAAGAAAAGCAGGAACCTGGCGCTGCCACGTGCCATGTTCAGTGACGATCGCACTAAATGGGTACGCATCCTGATGCGTTTTTGGGCTAAAGAATTTCTCTAGGTTCAATCCTTCTACTTTTTATGCTTTTAGCTACCTTAGTCAACGAGCAAGCTAGATGTAATCTGGCCTACACGCGTGCCTTTATAGTTTCTTTTTGTTTTCGTCATGTCTTCCTATATTTTAATTATTCATGGTTTGAATGTGTTGCACTTCGTCTTTTTTTCTTTCATTATGTCTGGACGTCGTTTTCTTCTTTCTCTCGTATAATATATATATTTCTTTTTAGTCAGTGTTTGCATGTCCTAACATGCAAGCGCATGTTAGAACATTCAAAGAGAACTAAACATTCATAGACAACTACAGGTTCCAACTTGATACCTTGAATGTGACTTCGCGGGTGCGCTCTGGTGGCAGGGCTTTTTTTTGTGCCAGAAGAAGATTGTAAGCCCGCTGTCCCACAGGCGAAATGCAGCTGCAGTGCCTTCGTTATCTTAGCAAGTTACGATAGGCTTCCGCAGTTAGGTTTCCTTCCTACAGAACACTATGCTATTCTGTAAGGACACTATGTAGGCCTTCAGTAGTATATTTCTTTTCTCGGGCAGGTAAAGTGTTCCGCTTCGACAAGTTCTGGACTTTCTCCTTGTGCTGTTCTACGTCCTGGTGTAGCTTGGCCACCTTCTGCTTCAGCTGAGTTACGCCCTTCAATACATGTATGTGCTAGATTTTTTATTTCAATCACTTGTTGCAGCAGAAATATATCAATTCTAATCACATATATTGTCACACACTATTCAAATGCCTTGTAAGTTCTACCTTAAGACAAGTATAAAGCACTTGTCATCTGGAATAGCCTCCTACTGCGTGATGCGAGTTGAAGACCGCAGGCAAGCGTCTTACAGAACTGGCTAAATGTCTTATCTGCATCGTAAAATAACGGTTCCATATCTCAAGGCTAGACCAACCTGAGGGTGTTTTGACATGAATGTTTATTTTTCTGATTAAAGCATATAGAGCAAACACGCGGAATTTAAGAAACTGAAGACCAAGACGACATAAGTCCCACAGAAAACCCGGCCGCCCCTACCATCTCCTACCTGCCCGTGCGCCTATGGGCTCCCATGGCGAGATCCACGAGGACGTCGAGGATTGGATTCAACACTGCAAGCGCGTGGGACCAAATACAGATGGAATTCTGAACATTAGCTGCAGAACTAGTTCAAGAACCACCGATGAAATTCTGAACAGTACCTGCAAAACTAGTTCGAGAACCACGAGGCTTCGCTTGCGTCGTGGGACATCTGCGTGCCCGAGTTAAAGCGGACTTTCACGAGTCAACATCAACGGTAGCGTGCGGATTATCTGCTTTAAATACAGATCCAGGCCCCCAACGAAATGTTTACCAAGCTTCGTTGAAAATGTGCTTCGTGTGTTTGTATATATAACCTACCCGCAAGCCAACGAAGAGAAAGAGTTACGCTTTCTCATGAACGACGTGAAGAGCGAAATCTTCGGCGGACCTATTCGCAGCGCTCCGACGACCGTTCAAGGAGTTGTGACCTAACCAACCAGCATCGAACAAGCGCTGTTGGCCAGAGCTGGTCATCATCAAAGTAACGAAGGACATGGCACGGTACTGATAAAAGCGCAAGAATGCTCCAAGCGAGTCATCGCCTACGCCTGTCGGACTCTTTCCAAGGCAGACAAAAATGACTGCACGGCGAAAAATGATGTTTCGTGGTTGCCTGGGCACTCACGTAAGTTCCGCCTGTACCTGTACGGGAGCCCGTTCAGCGTAGTTGAGGACCGCCGCTCGCTCTGCTGGCTTGCGAACCTCAAGGACCTTTAAGAACGCCTCGCTCGATGAAGTCACAGACTACGAGAATCCAAAAATGACTAAGTTCTACAAGTCAGGCCGCAAGCACAGCGACGCCGACTGCTTGTCCAAATCCTCCGTCGGGTCATTTTCCGGCAACAGCGACGACGATGACGAAAAGTGCTTTGTGGGCGCAGTGAACACCGACAACACGGCACGACGTCAACGAGATTATCCTGAGCTCCACGCACTAAAAAAGCACCTGGAAGAGCGAGGGATTGCTATTTGTCACGTTTCACGACGAAGAAGCGGAAGAAAAGCGCGAGCATCGAATAACGGCAGGCGGCGATTCGGCAGAAGGACTGACCTCGGCGTCGCTCCGGGGCAAGTGCATCAGCGGCTGGCCACGCTCCAGGACCGCTGGGACACTCCATCCTGCCGCCTAGATTGCCGCCGGTGCCATTGCCGTATGGACTGCTAGTCCGAAAGGAAAAAGAAGCGGATAAGAGGCGAGAAAGAAAGAAAGATCATCCGAAGTAGCGGAGCCCAGATTTCGGCGACGATCTGAAGCGAGGCGCAGCTTCAGAATGGTGCCCCGAAGCCACTGAAAGGACTTCGGCGACGACCAGGAGAAGGCTCGGCGACGTCCGAAGAAGAGGAAAGTGGACATCGGCATTGACTCGACGCTGGCGTGGGACTCTCGGCAACGACCCGAGCAACCACAAGGGAGCCGATCAACTTACGAGTGACAGATCCGATGGTGACCAAAACCTGTAACAGCGACTCCCGGCAGTGACCCGAAACGAGCCCACAACAGAGTAGTACTTCAAAACGCGCACTGACCTGACCGACCTGGGCTACACCATCAACAGCAGAGACCGAGAATCAAATCGCCGCGTGCTAACGAACATGTGAGACTATTGATGACTTTTGTACATTTGCAGATTAGTTTATTAGTGCTCTTTTTGCTTCCCCCTTTATGTAATATACCTTTATCTCTTTCATCATCGAGCACTCTTCTTTCTTATCCAACGGTTGAATCCTGAACCGTGACACTATTTTACGTGCCTTCTCACGAGTCCGGCCGGCTTTCGCCATTCGGCGAGCTGTACTCTACAAAGAACACTTCCGGGACAACAACTCGACGTGGCTGCTGGTAATTCCGACCGGCCTTCGAGAGGAAACCGTTCAAGCATGCCACGACGACCGAACCTCCGGACACTGGCCCGTATTTGGGAAAAGTACTACTGACCCAAGCTTTCCAAAACAGTTTACCGCTACACACGATCATTTCAGTAGTGCCAGGGACGCAAAAACCCGCCGACTGAAGCCGGCAGGTTTCCTGCAACAAATTCCTCCGCCAACTGCACCGCTCCAGCAGATGGGAATGAATGTGCTTGCCCTTTTTCGCAGTCGACCATGAAAAACGTTTGGATAATCGTAGCTACTGATTATCCAACAGAATACACCGTGGCAAAGCCCTTCCATCGGGGGCTACATTTGAAGCCGCCAAGTTCTTCGTTCAATCCATCGTTCTCAGGCATGGTGCCCGAAGTACTGCTTACAGACAGAAAGTCGTTGCTTTTTGCGCAGCTAAGTCAAGAGATCCTCAGGCTCACACACATGAGCAACCGTCGAACAGCGGCGTACCATTCACAGACAAACGAGCTGACGAAACGGCCAAACAAGACAATCGCCGACATGGTTTCTATGTATGTTGATGTGGAGCACAAGACGTGGGATGAGGTATTACCTTACGTCACGTTTGCCTACAACCCGGCGGATCAAGGCACCACTGGTGTTACACCTCTACAAGTTGTGAAATGGTTAGAAGGTAGCAACCATGCTAGACGCGATGCTGCCCCACGAGCCAGCTCGACGATGGGAGCGACAAAGCTTGGGTTGTTGCTCAGTGAACCGAAGAAGCCTGCCTGCTTGCCTGACACCGGATTCAAGACCTGCAACGTGTTGACACTGGCTCCTCACCCTGTATCCTGTTCGGATACAGGCTGTGGGTGTGGAGACCCATTCGTCGCCGCGGCCTTATCTAGAAACTGTTGAAACGGTACTTCGAATCGTAACGGTAATCCGTCGGCTCGGCGTGGTTCGACGGTGGTCGGTATGGCTCAGGCAGAGTATCTCTTGTGTCAGTTGCGCCACGAACGATCAGCCTCGGTCCGTAACCAGAACTTTGGAAGCGCCGTGCCGGAGGACGATGGACTTGACGAATAACTTGGCTTCTTCCGCAGCGGTTTCCACCGGAAATTTTTTCTCGGTGTACTGGGCTAAATAATCAGTTGTCAGGATTATCCAGCGGTTTTTCCGCGACCGGCGGCGGGAAAGTTTCTGAGTAGATCATCATTCCAATTTGCTGGAACGGTGCCGGTGGGGGGTGCGATTGGTTGCAGGAGGCGCTTTCTCCGTGGTTTCTTTCATCGCTGGCACTCCTGGCACGATTGTCTGTAGAGGTGTACAACCTTGGGCACCTTGGGCCAGTATTATTTCGCTGGAATCCTTGCGAGACTCGAGCCATAGCAAAGATGACCAGATGCTTCCTCAGCGGGTGACTTCGTGCACCTCGAGAAAGTGCCGGATGATCTACAAAAGATACTCGTTCCCACGGGGTCTCCTTGGTAGTGGGCGAACCATGTCGCAAGTCGATTTCCTGCCACAGGTAGTTACTTTCCCAGTGTCCAGACTGCATTAGCCCCGGAGGCTTTCCCTCTCGGCTTCGCGTTTTGGGAGGCTGGGCAGCTACGGCCGTATCGGAGTGTGTCCGGTCTCATTTCCGGCCAGGTCGCGAAGCGACATAACTGCGTAGACTTGCTCCCGGTGCCATGACCAGCCAGTGCTAGGCCGTGAAGGTATCTGATAAACCGGTTCCATGGCCTCCTAGGAATCACAACCCTTAACGGAGAGTCGTTCCCCTACTCCTTATCGATTGTGAGGATGTAGCGGAGCAGTGCGCCGTCTAGACCCAGCAGATATGAATCAATATGTTTGTTAACTCGGACGTCAGTGTTCCCGGTGTTGCTTGCCATTTCCGCACTTTCTTCCCAACACCCGCACTCAAAAGCCACCTGCTTTCGAAGCCTCGGCAAGCTCTTCTTTGCTTGCCAGTTCACCCCAAGCCGAGAACATTCGGTACCTCGTGCGGCCTTCTACAACCGCTACGAGCCCCGGCTGCCTGACCTCCTCCCAGCCGTCTCGTTGCTTTGCAGCGACAGTGCTGGGTCCTTCCCCCTCACCCAGGCACGTTGCCCCGTCTTCGCCGCGCCTCTCCCAATTCCCCGGTTGCGTCTTCTCCTCCCAAAAACTATCCTGGAGCGCTTTAGAGAGGCGACTGGAACCATGTTGAACGAGCCCTTTCGGTACTCAACTCTGTAGCAGTATAGTTGCAGGCTGAACGGCCAGTGTGCAAAACCGCCCCGCCGGTTTTTGAAACCTTTGAATCCAGGTTATAGCGGCGTGGTCATTCTAGATGATGACATTTGTTCTGCTTCTTCCGCGCTTCTCGCCTCTCCCGTGGGCCTGCCCGGTCCCCCGGTGGCGCCACCTCCTCCCAACCGTCCTGATGGGGCACCCGTACGTCGAACAAAGCGAGGATCGCTTCGAGGTTACCCGGTACTTCGCGCATCGAACGCCTGCTCCTCGCATGACCCGACAATCGGGCAGCCAATCCCCTGCCCGAAGTTTCGCAAGGAAGGAAAAGAAAAAAAAAGGGCCAGCGTTTTGTATTAGTGTACCCACCATTTTGAAACTCTAGAACCATCTCCTCACGTCAGACGAAGTCCTGCCCAAATTCATTGGCCAGATATGCCGGGCAGTAAGAAAAATGGCCGTTTCCTTTGTTGCCGCCAATGCCAAGGTGGAGGCATACCACGCCTTACGCCTAAGTAGATTGCTCCGCCAAATGCAGCAAGATTATGACCTCTTGGACGCGAAAATGTTTCCTTGCAACAGTCCAAGTAAATACAATATCTGTCCTTGCTACGTCTGTCCTCTGGCCGAACGTTTTTATTAGAAAACTGATCATCAACATCTACTTCCGTTGCAGGGTTGCAACCCCCTTGACACCTTACCCCAAATAAATCAGATGTTTTAATGCACCTTATGAGTAGGGTGACCATAATCTCTAGGGTAGAAAACGGGACACTCTGGTTTATGGGGAAGGGGGATACAAAACGTGAAATTATGTTACAAGGAGCACATTGTTCCGGAGTCGGACAAGTGACTTTCGTCATCAGATTTACACACTCTTTTATTGTTTTAAGACGGGGCTGTCCTGCCTAAAACGAGACGTCTGTTCACCCTACTTATGAGGTACTCCTTCACCGTCACGCACGTTCAGGGCAAAAACAAGTGCCATAGCAGATACTCTCTAAAGAGCAAGAGGCAAAAAGTCGGCACCATCACAGGAGGTTGTCGCCACAAGTCGACACAATCATCTGGGGCCTGTCAGCATCGAACAATCTTCTGGACCGCATACCCGTCGGACAGAAGACGGATCAAAAGTACGCGTTGTTGATTGAGACCTGCCGAGAAATGTGCCCAGACATGCACAACCTACCGCGAATTTTCAAACAGCACTGCGCACAGCGTGGCAACATCAGGGTTTGTCAGAGAATTGCTTCTAAAGGACACCAGACTTGTCAACCTACGACGCCTCCAAAAAGATGCTTACAAATCTTCATGAAGGCCGTCAAGGCATCGTTCGCTGTTAAATAAAGTCAAATGAATTTTTTGTGGCGGGACTCAGCAAAGACATAGTTAGGTTGTTTTTGGACTGTAGAGATTTTGCTGCCTAACGCGTACAATGTTTGAAACCAATTGTCCTATCCGGAACAACGGATCTAACGTGGAAAGAAGCTTGGTGTTGAGTTATTTGAATCCAAAGGGAGTGGTGCATGGCTGCTGGTGTGGATTATCAATTACGGTACAGTGCGCTGGATCTGCTGTACAAAAGCACGTCATCTGTGGGAATAATCCAAGTCTTGAAACCCGTCTTTTCCAGGCACGGAATACCGAAGGCCGTGCGGTCGAGACAACGGGCCACAGTTTACCTCGGTTTAATTTCAAAACTTCGCGAAATCATACGGGTTCAAGCACGAGTGACAGCCAACCCTAGCTTCCCGCATGCAAATGGTGAAGCTGGAATAAAATGGCAAGGACTCTCAAACTCAACTTGAAAAAGCGGAAGATCCCTAAATTGCTCTGCCGAAGTACAAAAATACACCTGTGCCTACAGGATTTAGTTGCTACAACGTCTTATGAGTCGGTTGCACTCAAGAGTGCCTTGCGTTCTATCCTTTCTCCAGCCTCGTGTGGTAAACTCTTTTGAAAACAGCGGGACGAGGGATGTGGGCAGAAAGCAACAAAACGTACTACTTTGACAGGCGTCGGGCTGCTAGATTGTCTGCCTAGTCTTTCTTCATGCAATTAAGTATGGTTGAGAGACAAAGGCTCTACCGGTACGGTCCTTAGGCCCTCGGACGTACCACTGTCCTACTGTGTCAAGACCAAAGTACAGAACCTTCCGCAGGAACCTTGCGCAGGATCGCTGCCTGACAAGGACAGCGATGCTTAGCCTGCTTCACAGCCTCAACAACCTGCCGCACCGACGGGCACGACCACAAGTGACGCAAGCAAGCCCAGCGTGACCGTTCATCAGTCTGCTAACACCCAGCAGACTGCCCAGCGGGTGAAACTGGGCCAGGCGACGTAACAACGCTATTGGTCCATAGTGTAAAGTCCCCGCAGCGACTAGGGATTGATGACTAAATTTTAACGATGTTTACCTTTTGCTTTTGAATGTAAAAGAGGAAGATATCATGTCATCGTGATAAAGCGCTGATTAACTCATTTTCTTTTCACTCTTCTCAGAAGGCATGTAAACTGTTCATTTGTACATATGCACTGCTGCTGGAATAAATGTGGGATTCTTGGTCATCCACGGTTGCGTGTCTGACATGGAGCTCTGCGTGTGTTTAGCAATGTGATTGACAACTTTGATTGATTGACAACTGCGGCCTTGGCTCTGTGGTACTGTTTCCGCTTCACTCTGAGGAACTGAGATGAAATGCTGGTTGGGACGATTTTTTACTTTCGTTTAAAGCGTTTGACAACATCAAACCAGGCACTACTTCCTCTAACATTATTTGAATCCCCCTCCCCCAACAAGCGGTCATTTTCAAAGCCTCGGTTACGAAACACTTTTGTCTGTCTTCCCTTCCTTACATTACTATCGTTCAGTTGAAAATGCAGAGGGAGCTTAGCTGCATTGTCTATGTCCCTTTAGTTTCGCCTTTTTGTTAAGCCTCTCCACCTGCTTTTTGTCTTCATCTGGCTGTTATTAGGCGCGACGGCTGCTTCAAGGAAATCAGAAGGGTTGGAGCGAAACGCGTTACCTCTCTTCGTAGAACGATTAGGACAAAAATAGTTGGACAAAAATGTGTCACGTGACTCGCCCTTACGCGGTGATGGGATCACCGGGGCCGTAGTCCTCGCCGTATGCCACGTGATGGAGATGGGTAGGGGGTCACGTAGGTCCAGTTTCCGAAATGCAATCCGCAGTGTCTGCAGTTTTTGAGCGCTAGAAGACGCGGCTGTGATTTTTCGTCATGTACGGCCGGAATACGTTCGTGCCAACTTTTTGCTAATTTCCGTTTTCTTGGAATATAATTGTTGTGCGTTGGTTGTTAGACGCGCTTCGATAAGAAACTGCTCTTTGGCGACAGAGAGACTTCTGTTAAATGTGGGCGACCCCCTTTTTTTTTCTTCAATTTTATTTGTGTTGCTTTGCGCTGCCAGATTAGCATTATGAATTTATCACGGATTACAGGCTGATACGTCTTCACTTTTGGTGAGTAACATATTTAATTTCTTAGAATAACAACGTGACAAACATGCACTGATGTCATGGCGGACTTCAGGTCCGTTTTTCTTGCTAGCACGCACAGTGTTGTCCGCAGCTTCCTGAGCGCGGCGGTGGCGCTGGGGAGGTGGCGCCATCTCGTGGGATACACTACACTCCTCCCTTCTATTAATTACGTAAATCTTGCGGGTTTCCGCACCACTCGTGCTGACCTTCTTATCGGTGGCTCTTCTGTTGTGGTAGTTGGGTTGACCGGTGCACAGCCCAGGTTTCGCTTGACTTGGTCGTTGTGACGTCTTGCAATTCCTTGCGGAGTTGAGACCGTTACCATAGATGTTCCGCAGTTTTCTTCGATGTCACCCAGCCACCAACGTTTTCCTTTACCAAAGTTGCGAACAGCGACCTTGTCACCCTTTTTGTAGCGTGGTCCATTTTTCTTTCCTTTGGGCTGTTGCTTGAACTCGCTTGGTAACTGCTCCGGATTCGTCTCTTCCTCTCTTCTGGGAATGCAGAGGTCCAGTCTCGCTTTCATTGGATAAGCCAATATGGATTCTGCTGGCGATGTTCCGTTTGGTCGGGGTGCTCTGCGATACATGAGCAACCATTGGGCGAGACGAAGCTTAAGGTCTCTTCCCTCTGTTTTCTTGAGGCCGTCCTTCACGGTGCGAACAGCTCGTTCTGCCAGGCCATTCGACGCTGGATGAAAAGGAGCCGTCCGGAGGTGCTTGATTCCATTCCCTTGGACGAAGTCTTGGAAAGGTTGGCCAGTAAATGGTGTTCCATTGTCCGACACGATGCACCTTGGCAGTCCGAACCTTGCGAAGATGTCTCGTAGATGTTCCACTGTTTGTTCGGATGTGGCACTTGCCACAACGTCAACCTCAAGCCATTTAGACTTGGCATCCACCAGCACCAGCAGCATCTTTCCCTCGAACGGTCCTGCGTAGTCAAGATGCAGACGTTCCCAGCATTCCTTGGGCTCAGGCCAGGACACCGGTTCAGCCTTTGGTGGCATCGGGGAGTTCTCGAGACACTGAGCACATTGTCGAGAGCAGAGCTCAATTTCAGAGTCCATTTTGGGCCACCACACCAAGGATCTTGCCATTCCTTTCATGACGACCATGCCTTGGTGAGTTTCGTGGAGTAGGTCCAAAATGCGTTGTCGAGCCGGGGTGGCACGACCACTCGGTTCCCCCAGTAGAGAAGATTCCGATGGGTGCTTAGCTCGTTGCGTCTGTTCCAAAACGGTTGTAGTGACCTGTCTTGGAGTTGTTGTGGCCATCCGTTCTCCACCCATTGTAGCACCTGGCTTAAGCTCGCGTCACTCTTTGTGAGGTCCTGCAGTATCTTGACAGAGACTGTCAGCTTTTCCAGGCTTGTGATTGAATGGACCAATTCTGGAGGTTCCGGGGGTCTGTGTAGACAGTCTTCAGGGGCAGTCTGCTCATGGCGTCTGCGTTCCCATTGAGGCGTCCTGGTCGGTGCTCAATGCTGTAGCTGTAAGCTCCAAGTGTAAGGGCCCAGCGTTGGATGCGCGAAGCTGTCATGGCTGGAATTGCCTTGTCCTCACGGAAAATTCCGACCAGTGGCTTGTGATCAGTGATCAGGACAAAACTTCGACATAGCAGGTAGTCCCTGAACCGTGTGACGCCAAAAATGATGGCTAGAGCCTCTTTTTCTAACTGCGAGTAATTTCGCTCGGCTGGGGTGAGAGTTCGCGATGCGAATGCCAGTGGCGATTCGACACCGTCTTTCCTGTGGGACAGTACTGCTCCCACGCCATAAGGCGAAGCGTCACATGCTAGCACAAGCTCCTTCAATGGGTCGTAGTGCACCAGTACCTTGGCCTCCATGATGGCCTCCTTGCTTTTGACGAACGCTTGTTGTTCTTCATCTGTCCATCTCCACTGGCTGTTCTTGTGCAGAAGGGCATACAGAGGTGCCAGCAGCGTAGACAGATTCGGTAAAAATTTCCCATAATAGGAAAGGAGTCCGATGTAGGACCTTAGCTCACCGACATCTCTTGGTTCGGGTGCTTCAATGATGGCTTCTGTGTTTTTCTTTGAAGGATGAAGCCCGGCTGCGGTGATTTCATGACCCAGGTAGACGAGTGAATCCTTGAAAAACTCGCACTTCTCCTTTTTGAGTTTGAGGCCCGATTCTTTGATCCTTCGGAAAACTTCTCGCAGGTTCTGGAGGTGCTCTTCGTCTGTTTTCCCAGTCACTAGCACGTCGTCTAGGTAGACTGATGTTCCGGGAACTCCCTGGAGGGTCTCCTCCATCCGTCTTTGGAAAAGTGCAGGTGCCGATGATACACCGAACGCCAAGCGGTTGTATGCGAAGAGTCCTCTGGATGTGTTGATGACCAGGAGCCTGCTGGTTGCCTCATCTACAGGTACTTGATTGTAGGCCTCGCGAAAGTCTAGCTTGGAGAACTTGACTCCACCTTGCAAGGATGCAAAAATGTCTTCCACTTTGGGCAGAGGGTACTGGGTTGTCATCACAGAGGGGTTCACGCCTATCTTGTAGTCCCCACAAATCCTGACACTCTTGCCATCTGCCTTTAACACTGGCACAATGGGAGATGCCCAATCGGAGTGGTCTATAGCAGTGATGATACCTTCGTCCTCTAGACGTTGGAGTTCGTGTTCCACCTTGTCTCGTAGTGCATATGGTACCGAGCGGGCTCTGTAGTACCGCGGTTGAGCATCCGGTCGAACGTCAACATGCACTGGTGGTCCCTTCAGTGTGCCGCAACCTGGATTGAAGACTTCTTCAAACTCTTGGAGTGTTTTTAGCACTTTGTGTTCTGCTGCAGTTCCCTCCAGCTGAGTTGAGTTTACTTGTCTTGGGAGCAGGTCAAATGCTGCCAGCCAGTCCCTGCCACAAAGGTTAGGGCTCTTGCAAGCAACCACCAGGAGTGTTTGCTGACTTCTTGTCTCATTGAGACTCACTTCCACTGACACTGTTCCTTGCACTGGAATAGATCCTCTGATGCAGTTGAGCTTGATATCTGCTTGTTCCAGTGGAGGTAGCGTGCTCTGATGACGCAAGAACGTATCCTCGGAGATCAGAGAGACAGGAGATCCGGAATCTAGCTCCATCTCCAATGGAAGTCCGTTGACCATGAATGTCACTGTGATTGGCTTCAGCGTTGACTTTGCTTGCAGTGCGTGCAAGTAGTACTCGGGTGGTTTACTAGCTGGTTCTAGGCTGTTCACCTGCCTCGTCGACTGCTTCTTGGGGTTGGCCGTTTTAGACAAGCAGCAACTTGCCAAATGACCAACTCTCTCGCACTTATAGCACTTGGAGAGCTTGTGCCTGCACTCTGGCGGCTTGTGGCCTGGTGACCCGCAGCGGATGCAAGGCCCGAGTTGCTTCTTTTCATCTTGTCTTTTCCTTTCAGGAGGAATTTGCTGTCTCTTTTTGCGCATTCTCAGGTTGTTACTCGAATTCTCCACGGGCGCCGAAGTCGACGCTTCGTGTCCTTTCTGCAGTTCCGTCGCGTTCTTTTCAGCGGCTTCTGCGTTTCTCGAAATTTCGATAGCCTTTTCCAGGGTCAAGTTCTTTTCCGATAGCAGTCGCTGCTGCACGTTCTTGTCCCGGATTCCACACACGAGGCGGTCCCTCAGCATGCGGTTCAGAGCTGTGCCAAAATTACAGTGCTCTGCCAACTGTCGTAGTTCGGCGACGAACACTGCGACGTTCTCGTTCTCAAGCTGTGCTCTCGTGTTGAAACGAAAACTTTCGGCGATTTCGGATGGCGGCGGGCTGAAGTGGTTGTTTAAGGCAGCCATCAGCTCCTTGTACTTTTTCTCCTTCGGCTTGGCGGGCGCCAACAGACTACGTAGCGTCGCGTAGGTGCTACTTCCAACGGTCGACAAGAAAATCCATTTTCTCTTGTCGTCGTCGTCGACGCCGTTTGCTTGGAAGAATGCGTCCAGTCGCTCCGCGTAGGAGATCCATGGCTCTTTGTTGTCGTACGCCTCAACCTTTCCGAAGGTTGCCATTGTTTGGGGATGCGCGGGAAGTTGTGAGCGGCTCACCTTGGTTCATTTGCCGGTCTCGCTCGGCTTCACTCGATTTGATGTTCCCGGCTGGTCGCGCTATTGATCCCGTAACTCGTCGCCAGTTGATACGTCTTCACTTTTGGTGAGTAACATATTTAATTTCTTAGAATAACAACGTGACAAACATGCACTGATGTCATGGCGGACTTCAGGTCCGTTTTTCTTGCTAGCACGCACAGTGTTGTCCGCAGCTTCCTGAGCGCGGCGGTGGCGCTGGGGAGGTGGCGCCATCTCGTGGGATACACTACACAGGCTATCGCTATATTATTATTAAATACACTGCAAGCATGCTTCTGATATGAGTCAAGCTTCCTCTCACTCTCCACTGTTCCTCGTGTTTGATTTATATGTTTTGCTTGGCATAAAGACAGTGTTATTTCTCTATATATTTTTATTTTTATTTTCTAGAAAGGTATGTTGTAAATGTGTCCTAAATAAGCTGTGTGTAATGATAGCGGTGTAAAAAACTTTTGGGGAGTGATAGAAATAATTTTGATTGTCCTTTTGCGATTGATATGCACCAATTGATATGCAACAACCTATACAAAGCAGACTTGTACGTTGTCAGGTCAACACGAAACAGACGCATCATAGAGTAGTCGCACGATATTGCGCCAACACTAGGCCGGTGGTGAAACGACGGTGCGCCAATACTTGCCATATATCGAGTGGAGGTGCAAAACGTAACATTTGGCCGTATTAGAACCTATCTTGGCGCGGTACTGGCACGACACTGCCAAGCATCAGCGTGCTGGCCTGAGAATGAAGATTATGTCATCTGACCAGCGTGTTTTGAACGCAGATTTAATTTAATTGTGTTCTGGAGCGCGTGGAAGAGCACTTTGTGGCACACGAGAAACCTGCCGAACTTGGCAGACCTCTGGGGGTTTTTGGCATTTTTGGCATATATTTGTCACTTCAATGTCAGGCCAGAGAAAATGCAAACCTTGGCTTGGCCCGAAGTTCCAAATCAAGATTGAATTAGGCACTTATGGGTCAACTATGGCAGTACTTTGGCCCTCCGGTGCGGGCACAAGAAAAGCCTAACTTTAGTAAGTCTGGAATCCTCAAATTAGGATTTGTTGGGGCAGTTATGACTCAAGTATTACACTTACTTTGGCACTCCTGGGCCAAACTTTGGCATGCAGTAGGGTTGTCCAACAAGGGCTATTGTTAGAATCGTACTTTGGAACTGACAAGCGCCATGAAAGGAAAACCTAACTGGGTCCAAGTTAGGCCCTTAGGTTCGCCACACTTTTGCCCAAGTTGGACGTTTCTCTGGCGTGCTACCTGGGACGCCACCACACTACTCCTAAAATTTTGATTTTAAAAGTTTTAATAAATGATGTTTTGTGTCTGATAAGGATAGCGGTAAACATACCTAAAGGCGCGGCGGATTATCAAGTATAGCTATGGTTGTTTTCGAAACTATCGATCTACTATATCTACAACGTTACATCTTAGTAGGCACGTCAAAAATACTGTTCGCTTTAACGCACGTTTTATAGGCATTTAATTTAACAAATATGCTATGCCTTCCTGCAAAACAAAATTTTATTGCGCACCGTCGCTTTGGAAGAACTAGGACTCCTATCAGTAATAACCGTTAACGTTTGTGTAAGGTCAAATACTTTCATTTTTTAAATTTATGCCGAACTGTGTATTCATGCACAAGCACACAAGTGCTTTTGTGAGATTGAGTGAAGTGCATGAAAGCTGGGTTTGTGGATACACTTAATATTATTTTGCTATTATTCTTATAAGTATTATTATTTAGAATATTATTATTATTATTATATATTTGATATTATAGCGACCATAAAAATCTAAGGCAAAGCGTTGCTGAATTTCGAGCCGCCGTATTTGTCGCCCCTCGTGTTGTAAAGTGTTTGTGGTCGACAGGGAGATGTCTGTATATTAGGGAACACCCAAACAACCTTTGTCATTCCTAATAAAAATACGCCAGGCAATCCTGGTGTGACATCAGAGAATCCTGGTATAGCACCAGAAGATCTGGGTGTGCCCACCAGCAATGTTGGTGTATCGAGCACGCCAGCCTGGTGTGCCCACCAGAAATGCTGGTGTATCAAGCACACCAGCCTGGTGTGCCCACCAGAAATGCTGGTGTACCCGCACGCCAGCCTGGTGGACACACCAAGAGAGTCTGGTGTCACACCACACGGGCTCATGTGCCCACCATGCAGCCAAGTGTGCACACAATGCAGTTTGATATGACACCAATGTTGTAATTTGTTCGACTTTCTCCCCCGTCCGCGAGCATGTTTTTGATTAGTTTGGTGTGACGCACTTTCCCCCGACGTGGTGCCTCGTTTTCTCCTGTCTTGGTGGTTGCCGGGGGCCCCTCGGCGGGCTCCTTTGTGCTCAAGAAGTGTCCCCCTCGTCCCCAGAACTTTCCCGGGTGGCCTTGAGCAGCTTGGGGCGCTCGCCTCTTCGGGAGTTTTCCTTTCCCTTTCCGGCAGTATTCTTGTTAAAGTTAGCGAAAATATAAAAAAAGTATTCTCTTTGAGTCGAAGCCGAAAAGATGTGTGTTGGTGCGCTTTCCTGACTTCCGACGAGCTAAGGATAGTTAGACATGGTCTGGTGGGAAAATAACAAAACAGCTAGTAATTATTAGAGTTTATGGTGCCGAAACCCGGTGATTTAATGGCCAGATCATGCCTACAACAAGCCAGGAGGGCGTCGACCGCCTGAGGCGAAAGTGGACTACCCTACGAGCCGCCACAACAAAGATCATCAACGATATTGGCATCCTGCTGGCCACGGATCCAACCGAACATCGGTGAGCTTGAAGAAAGATTTGATATTCTTCTACTTAAGGAGGCTTCCCTCAAAGAGCTGGACAAGGATTTGAAGCCATCTGTCGAATATGACGCCTTAGAAGAGGAAATAACTGGTGCGGAGGGTACGCGGAACGGATCAGGCGTAACTAAGACACGAGTCAACGACAAGCTGAAAGGCCAAGAATTGCGGAACGACAGGGCGTGCAGTTCTTCGACGCAGGGCAGTGGCCTTGGACAAGCTCCAGGTGATCACGGTCAACTCCTACAACGGTAGAGCTTCCGAAGCTTTACTGTTGTGCTTTTTTGCTTTTTTGAATAAAGTAATTACGACCGCAGCGCTATTGTCAAACTTATCATTGTACGCGAACATAGTTACAGTTGCTGCACACAAGGACAAAGGACAGAGAAAGAGAAACACGTGGAGCGACAGACAAGCGCACACTCTGGCAACTCATATATTAACGAAGTAGGAAAAGAAAGAGGTACAGAACGCGGAATCCGCTCGAGGCGTTAGCCACACAGAGCGCGAGGAACCACTGGCTTCCCAGGGCTCGAGGGGTACATGTGAAATTACCCGCATGAAAAAGATTTTAGGAAGGCAGAATTTCCCTCCTCTGTTAATGAAACAGACGGAAAGCTAACACATCGCTCACCCACGCTCCAGAATAATAAAGGCTTCCAAAAGCCTCTCTGGTGTGTTTTTCTCGGTACCTGCCTATTATCTTGGTTTCCCGCTAAGGATGGCGTACATTTACAAGATTTACAGTGCAGGGTAGATGGCCCCCCACCACCGTAGACTTTAGAGAAAGATTGTGCTCTCTTAGCCGATCGTTCACACACCGTCCAGTCTGTCCAACGAGCTTTTACCACATGAAAGGGCTACTATATACTACACTCAGGCAAGGGCACATAAACTGTGAGTGGTTCTGGGGCACATATGTTTATATTGTTTACCTGGCATGGACTATTTTGACAAATTTGAGCCATTTTTTGGGGGGCTGGATCACAATGTCGGGACCCGTATACGGTAGCCACCTTTTAAGAGTCGTCTGGTGTTTCTCTTCTCTGTCTTGTCCTTGTGTGCGCCAACTGTAACTAGTTCATACGAACAATCTCGCCCAACTGTCTACTCTGTTATCATTGTACCCTTTTTTGTGAATAAAGCAGCACCCAGTCAGACATGTGTTCTCTATGACATACAACAAAACCTGATGTCACACCAGAACACCAGGATTGCTGGTGTCACCAGCATGACCCAACAGATTTCTGGTGTCACTCGCAGAACACCAGATTGCTGTGTGAAAATGTCCCAAATCCCATCTGTGAAAAAGTTTGGTGTCACATCAAGTCACACCAGCCCTTGGCCTGGTGTATTATGCGCTAGGAATCACAAATTGAAAGCATACTAACCGAAAGAGCGTTGAACATGGCTTTCCTGCTACCAGGATGGTCATTGCAGGTCTCGAGCTGTTTGGTCCGAGCTTGTGTCGTCTGTCCCTTAAGTGCCGCGCATGGCACGCTTTGTTGCCTCACATTTGCGGGACTTGCCCGCACCAGACATGAGGCTGCCTATAGCTTGGACGCTACAAGGCCACCCTCCTCACAAACACACACCTAGAGGGTCTGTAGCAGGACATTGTGCCCAAGAGTGGGAGCATTAATTTTCGCGCACGGTGAGTGGCAGAGGCGGTGGTGGTAGTGTGGATATGAGGGGCACAAATAACATAGGGACTCGAAACCGGGTACTGGAGGCGGTTCAAGGTGGGCAGGCTTAAAGCGGTCGTTTGAGTTGGTGACCCGCTCTACATTCAAATGCAACAGAAATAACTTATATTGTCTTTCCAACACCTTAAATTGGCCGTCGTGGTTTGATCGAGCGGTTATGACCGCGTCTAGGTGTACGGAGACATGTATTGCCGAGGTTACCTCGTCGCACAAGTACGTTGGGTGTCTGCCACGATGCCTCGTTGGTGTGACCCGAAGTTACCTTATAGCTTCTCGAAGCTGTGTGACGCAGCTGAGAGGATATCGTACGGTGGGAGAATTTGATGTCGTGAACATTTCACCTGGGAGGCGACGCGTCTGCCCATAGACTAGGTCTGCGGCAGGGCATAGCACGTCTGGCTAGTGGGTAGTCCGCCGGCCTAGTAGCATAATGGGAAGTGGTGTGCTCCAGTTAGGGTCGTTGTGCGCCTTTAGAACGCCTTCAACGTTCTAAGGGACCTTTCCACCAGGCCGTTGGCAGCGGAATGGTACGCTCTGGAACAATATGGGAGATGTTCTGACGGGTGCCAAGAGTTCTTCAAAACAACTTCGACTCGACTTGTAGGCTGCGGTTGGTAGAAATGCATGATGGTACTCCGAAGCGCGATATACAGCCGTCGACGTGGGTCTTCGGAATGGGTCTTGAGATGTCTGCAATGGTGAAGGCTTACGGCCAACGCGTGAATCTCTGAATGCAGGTCTGCATACAGCTGGCTCCGTGAAATGTTAGTAGATGGCCGACGATATTCAACATGTATGTTGTCAAAACGAGCGGTGGTGGTGTGCACTGTAGCGAAAGGGTCAAAGGCATGTCGTTGAACCTGAAATCGCTGGCGTCGTAAGGCACTGACGGGCTCACTCACGCATATCTTTGTTAATCCCTGGCCAAACAAAGTGTTGGCCGACGAGGTGCTGTGTCACTAGGGTGCCGGGATGCAAAAGGCTGTGAAGCGAGTTAAAAATCGGCCACCGGAAAGTAGGAGGTACAGCCATTTGGGGTGAGCCAGTCGGCTTGTCAAAGATGACTGTCGCATTGCAACTTGGCAGTAACACGTCGCGCATTCAAGGTTTCCAGATGCGTATGTAAGTCTCTAGATCTGTTGACCGCCTTGTTGAGCTGCAGCTAGAGCGGCGAAATCCTTAGCGTTGGGAATGGCGTTGCAGCAAGGCGTCCGAGACTTATCATCAGCAGCAGAGTTGTCAGTGCCCTTCACGTGTCGAATGTCGCTGGTGAGCCCAGCGGTGAACGAAAGTGTAGTGTTGGGCCCCGGCTCGGGCCAACGATGCCAACGACGCTAGACAGTGTCACGCTCAGAAGACCAACCAAAAAGCCCCCTCTTTCTTCGTTTTCCTTCTATATATACACCTGGGCGCCCGGCAACAGGCTGCGAACTTTCTCCAACATCAGGTCATCGTTAGTCAATCCGACGAGGCCTTGAACTCTGACGCAGCGGCGCCCCTGCCGCCGGCTAACATGAAACACCATGAGAGTCGAGGCAGCGGCGTCCGCTCGGTAACTTGAGACGGTCACTTCCGCTGGTAACACCACAGAAAGATGCCGAACTTTCCGAGGGGCGCTGTGAAGCTTGAAGTTCGTAAGTGATCGGCTTGTTGCCGGTGAGGATGTGAAATACCCGACCTTCCAAGTAGTGCCGAAAATGATTGATGGTGAGGTGGATGCCAGTGCGTTCTCGAGCGAAGGTACTGCAGCTTGTCTCCGGTGGCACAAGTTTCTTGATAATTAATTCGTAGGAACTGGCAATGTCCAACATTAGGCAGCTGTAAAACTCCACCGAGAGTGACATCTGAGGCATCCGCCGTCACGCAGATAGGCGCACACGCAAATGTATGTGCTAACGAAGCAGCTACTGCGAGCGATGAGTCGATCGTATGGAACGCTTCCGCTGGCCTTCGGAGACCGTGGTAGAGATCGAAGACTTGTGCTGAATTTCCTTGAGGAGATAAGTTAGGGGCCGCAGAACAGTTGCGGAGTGGGGCATCAAACATCGATAAAAAATCCCTCAGTCAAAGGAACTTGCGAACCTTCCTGCGCTATGTTTGCCTAGGGAAGTTCTTGAACTCATTGACCTTTCATGGAAATGGGCAGATGCTTTTGGCATTCGAGGTGGTGTCCAAGAACCTCCAGCTCAGAAACGCCAAACTGGCATTTGGCCCTGTTGATGCTGAACCCGTACTCCGCCAGGGGCTGGAAAAAGATATCCGGATGTTCCAGATGTTGCTTGGCGTCAGTGGTGGAAACCAGGATGTTGTCGACATAGGAGAAACAAAACATCAGCCCTCGGGTGACGCTATCGACGAATCGCTGAAAAGTCCAGGCAGCGTTAGGAAAGCCGAAGGGCATCCTGACATAATCGAACAGGCCAAAAGGTGTAATCATGGCTGTCTTCCGCATGCTGGTTGCCTCCATGTCTTTGACCAGGTCCATATTCGAGGAGAGGGTTGTCTCTTCCAGCGATGGAGGGAAATCCGTGATGTGTGGAAAAGGATAGCGGTCTGGAACGGTTGGGTTGTTTTTCGCACGGTAGGCACCGCAAACCCGACAATTCCCTGGGGATATATTTTGCACCATATGAAGGTTTGATGCCCATGGGCTTGATGAAGGCCTGATTATGCCGACATCAAGCATGTGCTCGAACTTTGCCTTCGCCATCATGAGCCGATCTGCCAAGAGTCGTCGGGGGCGAGAGTGAGTGCGAGGTACAAGCGTCACGATGTGATGTGGGACGTCGTGTATCACTGGTTGCAGAAAGTGTGCAGGACGTCTAACTTTGAGGAACCACTTCTTAAGTTGCGGCGCCTCTCCCACTATGTCCGCATCGAGTAGTAGCTTCTATCCTTATGTGTCGCCATCTGCCACTGCAAATTCAGTTTTCCTTCTGCCCCATGACGGAGGCAGATATACCGAGGCTCCTCCAGAATTTAAGTAATAACACAGCGGCCGGATCAGATGATATAAAGGCGGCACCAATTAAAGCAATTACGCACTTTATAAGCTCCCCTTTAGAGCATACCTGTAACACATCGTTATTGACTGGTATATTTTCAGCAGAAATGAAACTCGCCAGAGTTCGTGTTATTCATAAAGGTGGTCCACGCAACAATATAAATAATTATAGGCCAATTTCTGAGCTACATTTATTCCCAAAAATTTTAGAGCAGGTAATCAACGTTAGGCTTTCTAGTTACCTTGAAAGAAATAACATTATTTAATGTAACAGTATGGTTTCCAGAAAAACAAATCCACGGAAAAAGCCTTGCTATATATCAAAGATAAGCTAATTAATAGTTTTGAAAATCAATTATAGACAGTGAGAAATATTTCAGATTTTCGCAAGGCATTTGACTCGATTAAACATGACATTCCTCTTAAAAACGTTGACGCACTATGGCATGGGGAGCGCAACTTGGAACCTAATTCATAGCTATTTATGTGGACGATCACAATATGCAAAAATCAATGAGTATGAATCGCAAATAATTAAAATAAATTATGCTGTGCCTCAGGGGTCAATTCTGTGACCATTAAATGTTCTGTTGTACATAATGACATAATAAACATTCCGCGAACTCCAGATATTATACTTTATGCAGGCGACACTAATGTGTTTTTTACTGATAAGGATCTTAGTGTAATAGAATGTTTATCAAAGATTTGGTTACGCGAACTTGCGCTGTGGCTAGAGTCTAGTCAAATAGAATTGAATATTAACAAAACAAGATACGTTATTTTCAAGCCTGTGCATAAGCAACTCTGTAGTAACTTCTCGGTACAATTTAGAAACTCAAAATCAGAAAGACTGTCCTCCCTTAAATGTTTAGGTGTCTTGTTCAAAGAAACCTTAAACTGGACAGATCCCATTAATCATATTCGCTCTAGCATATCCAGATCTATTGGAATCTTGTATAAACTTAAACATCTCCTGCCCTGTTGGCCTAGGTGACAACTCTACTACAGTCTTGTACAATCTCATTTACAATATTGCTTACTAGTTTGGGGAACCACTACGAAAACAAATCTAGACAGAGCGTTCGGCCTACAAAAAAAGCTGTTCATTGCATCGAAATCCTTTACTATACCGATTTTTCAGCCCCATATTTCGTAAAATATCGAATTTTAAGTATCCATCAGCTCTTTATTTTAAAACTAGCGATGATAATATACGGCGAGTACAGCAGTGACCAAAATGAATTTTGTGAGATCTACCACCTTAAAACAACACAATATAATCTAAGAAATGAAATATACACAATGGCCATAATACGGACAAATTATGGCTCCCAAGCTCTAGCGTATAAAATACCACAGTTTTTGAACGATCATCAAAGTGTTTTTGAATTAATGAGGAATGCTACTTCCCTTATTGCCTTCAAATGTAACATGAAACGTTATATCTTACAATAGGCAATTGCGTTTTGGTTATGCAATGGGTTGAATAGCGTATAATCAGCTCTGATCACCGTTATTTGTGTTAATTCGCTTTACAAGCGTTGTACTTTGCTCCTCGTGTGGTTTAATATTTCACTACTCTGTAGAAGGATTGTTTCGTTTTTGTTTCGCACAGTGACACATTGTTTGATAAGATTTATTGCCGTTTTTACTTGTGTTCATTTCTAGTCTGTTTTGATTCTCTGCTGAGCAATGTGTAGGGTGGTGGGGCCTCGTCCGGTAAATCTGTTTACCTTTTGCCCCTCCACCTGAGACTCAAGGAGTCCAAATAAAGATGATTATATATAAGATCTTCGAACCTTGTTGGGGGTGAGGTGCAGCGGTGGGGGGTGGGGGGGGGGGGGGAGCGGCGGTGAGGTGGATGCTATTACTTGGACTACTAAGTGAGTCGTGGCATCAACAAGGCGCAACCGCTGCATGTTTACTAGAGGATTGAAATGGCGAAGAAAATCGGCCCCTAGGATTGGGTAGGTTATGTCGGCAACTAGGAAGATCCGTCGCAAAGGTCACCTCAAGCCAATGTTTAGTGTGAGCGCATGTTCCCCGTAGGTTGCGATGGTGGACTTGTTCGCCGTTTGTAAAGTGACGTTGGAGCGCTTTGGCTTGATGGCGATGGACGTCACTTAAAGAATACTCATTGTTACGGGTTTAAGCTGAGTAAGTTGGTTCATTGCTTGTGAATGGGGCCAGCTGAACATAAAAAAACACAAAGAGAGAAAATATAACATTCGCACCAGCTGGAGTAGCAACATTTAATAATGCCTCTTTTCCCTTTTCCGCGAGTCCTTGATTCTGGTTTTCTTTTTCTTTACACTGAATTAGATTTTGTTCATTCTTTAAACTTAATTTAGGTTTTCTTTTTCTTTACACTGAATTCGGGATTTCTTTTCCTTTAACGTATTGACCTTTCTAATGTCGGAATGTTCTCATTCCTTCTCTTCTGTCTTCTTTAAGCGATCTGACTTTTCTTTTCTTCTAGTTATGCATGGGACTCATGTTACTTCTCAGTAAAATCTTCTCTGAGTTGTGTAGTGCGACGGACGGTGGCACTAACACTGTCCTCGCCTTTTTCTTCGATGGCTAGGGCTCCCAGCTAGAGCACTGCACGGGCAGAAATTTCTAAGCCCGGCCCGACCGGCCCGGTTGAGGCACATCCCGGGCGCCGCCCGAGCCCTACTGAATAATTAATTTCTAGGCCCGGCCCAGACCCTACAGGGAAGAGACACTGCCCGCCCGGCCCGGGGCCCGGCAGAATTTTTAGACAAAAGCTTGAGCCCGGCCCGAGCCCGGCAAATTATATAATTGAGCCAGAAAAAGTTGGCAAGGTTTAACCTTAAAACTGTTTAAGCATAAATTGAGCATATTTCATTTAAATCTCTTTTAAAATCGTACCGGGTTTTTGACACTATAAATATCCCGACTTAGGCGATGTATTTTTCGAGATTACGGGCGAAATATGCAGTTGATAAGGGATTTTGGAAAAAAAAGTGGCCAATATTTGATTTATGCATTTCGTAAAGCGATATTGGACTGTCCGTTGTTCAATTCGTTTCACAAAGAACTTTCCTCTCTATAAGGTTTTTTTGAAGAAACAATCACAATCAGGCTAGTGAATCTTCAAAAGGCTGTATAAGAATAAAATTATTTATAGGTAGCTTGCCCTTGGAGGCATAGTAAGTCTCCCTGCAAAAAATGCGAAGTCAAGCTCACGTTTTTGTTTTTCTTTTTAAGTTTGAAAAAGCAGAGGAAAAAGACACTCATGTTGTACCCGGCTACTGGAGTGCCCTTTCATTCTTGGCCGCACTTTCCCACTATGCTGGTGGAAGCCATAAATTTCCTTTTATTCACGTGAAGGCTTTCTACGTGTCAGACGTCTTTTTTGTTTTTAAAGGCTGCCGTAGTGATCTTACATTTCGCTTGTTTGTTTACATTGAACCTAAATGATCAATGAGCACACTTGTTGTTATCAACACTTTAAAATTTGTGGCACCCCAGACTGCCCAGCCACGGCCCGGGCTGGCCCGGGCCAGCTCGGCCTCGAAATATGTTTTGCTCAAGCTCAAGCCCGGCCCGGGCCTGAAAAAAAAAGTGCGTTCTACCCGGCCTGAGCCCGGCCCGCGGGCCGGGCCGGGCTCGGGTTTTCGGGCTGGCCCTCGCCCGTGCAGTTCTCTACTTCCAGCAGTTCACGGCCTAGTTGATTTTTATGTCGACCCACGTTGTTTAAGTTGCACAACGTTGCATCGCATTTGCATGCGCGACAATGCGCTGCAAGGTGTCCTGCTGCTGTCCAGTTTCGTAGAGATGTGGCATGTTCTCTGGTTATATCATTATTACAGCGCCCTGTCTGCCCAATATAACACCTTCCACATGTTAATGGAATGTTATAAATGACTTGTTTTTGACATTGGGCGTACCTTGTTTTGTGTGCGATGTTACATGCCTCTTGGTGCCTACGTCAGTTTTCGTTTACCCTGCCGCACATTGAACACCCCTTGTTCGGCGCGGAGCTTATCACTTGGACCCCTTACCGGCCTGCGATCTTTTTTAGCCGGGGAGTAATGCCAGTGAAGACACGGTGCTTCCACTATAGGAATTTCCAGTCTTTTCCTTGCTGTTCGCTCTGATACCTTCCTGTCCGCGCTTTAACTTCTGGGAGATATTTTCACATATTGATACCAGGATGGTTTCCGGATACCCAGCTGCCAAGTAGCCTCGAATATCTGAGTGTCAAAACTCCTATGGATGTGGTGTTCACATGACTTCATTAAGGCAGATGTTAGTGCTGTGGTGGCGACCCCACGCTTCACGTTATTTGAGTGTTCAGATTCGAATGGAAGGAAATCTCTGCAGGAACGAGCTTTGTATGTCTACCAGGCGTGGCCATCTTTGAAGTCTAAGGCAAGATCAAGGAATCTGATAGATTTGTTACAGGCAGATCTAGAGCAGCTCTGTTCAAAGCATCTCATGATATACTCGCGGCAACCGTTGTCTTGTTCTTCTACCTCCGTGTTGCAAAGTATTAAGAAATCATCGACGTAGCGGAAGGTGACTTCGATCCGGGGATCTTTCATGCGTTGTTGGAAAGCAAGTCTGCATGTTGCGAGGAATACATCGCTAAGGTAAGGGGCCACCAAGACCCGATGCCTACACCCCTTTTCTGCACATACAGCTGCTCTTGACGGGACACCACCGTCGCCGTTAGGTAAACACGTAGCAATTCCAAGAAGCTGTCGAGGGACATGGCAGCCGCACTTTGGAATGATGTGATACCTTGCTCTTCAATGGTTTCTCGGTGTATGTTAACGAGTCCCGCGCATAAAGTGGGAATTTTGTTCCGGGCAATTGTATCAGAAAGAAATACTTGACGAGCACAAGTGTCAAACTTTCTGGCCAAACTGTCCCGATTGCAAGTACAAGACCTCTTCAAGATTCCAAACTAAGAAAGTGTGATCTCCTTACTTCAAGAAAGTAGTTCTAACATTTCCGCTGGATTTATTTTTTAAATGGCATTAAACGTTTTCCGAGCTGAACTGAACTAGTCCAGCGTTGTGGAGTGTTATAATTGTTTCTCTAGGTGTTTTTCATATTCAGCTGGCCCCATTCACAAGAATGCTCACCTCGGCGCCGATATTGGGAATGAACTAAAACCCAGATTTATAGTTTAACATGAAAAGGAGACTGCTGGTTTGGGAACCGGCACCACTATCCGCCTCTAGTGGTGAATTTCGACAATCTCAGATTCTATGCAAAATGGACCGCATTTATTTTGCTTGTGCGCTGAACGTGATATCGGGCCATAGAGATGGTGAGGGAGATCGATACCGGCGTTGCTTCGAGGGAATTTCTGCAATATCGGCCTCTTGGAGAACGAAAAGTTAGTGCGGCGACCTGAGCAGAAAAGCGCCGGAACTCGCGGTGTAATTCTTCCCTATGGCAGTTGATGTGGGACGCGTACGTTATCACGCTACCTGGTGAGGTCCTTGCGCGCGATGTTTCGAACTGATCTTGAATCTGGGCGATACTGGGCAAAACAATTTTAATGCGGAGTCCGCAAACTTCGACACCTCCTTGAGGTCGAGTCCAGCCACAGACGCAAGGGCCATGCGGAGGTTAGTCGGGATCCGTTTTCGCAGAGCTCCCGCAGCAATTCTACTTCGAAGGTAGGCGCTTTCTCACCCAAAAGTTCTCGTAGGCGCCTGAACAGTTGTGACGGCTTGCTGTCGCCTAATACCTGTTAAGTGAGGAGCTTCTGGAAACGGCGCAGCTCCGACGACGTGGTCCTTCGTATCAGCTCTGCCTTGAGGACGTCGTATGCGGAGAGTTTGCAAGGGAGACAAGGACCAGGTTTATGGTCGCTGCTGAGATGTCCGGCGGGTGCGCTGCGATGATTTGATGAAACTTCTGTACTAGGCTGTAGTCCTCCAGGCAGCAAACTGACTCTTCACCTGGGCGAAACATATCTGTAGGCCCGCTGGCCAGTATCGAGGCGGGTGATGGTGGATAGCTGACAGTTCTACAGCGGCACGCTCTCCGAAATTCGTAATGGCAATCGGAACTGGCTGGAGAGCACCTTGGTGTAGTAGAGGATGGTCTTCGGAGGTGGTGCTGCCCCGGGTCACCAATTAGTGGTCGACAGAAAAACGTTTCTGAATTAGAGAACAAACAAAAAGCTTTAATTTTTCAAATTTGGAAAATACTAAACAAAAAAAGCTTGTCCAATATGACCGTCCTGCTGCCAGTCTGGTCACCGCGGGTCCCGAGGTGTTCAGGCCGAGCTTGTGTTTGTGTCTCTTCGTAACGCCTTGTATGGCATGCGGGATTCATCTCATCTGCGGTGACTTGCCGCGCCAGACATGAGGCTGCCTAGCGCTTGGAGGGCACAAAGTCTCTTAAACATCATTACCGTGAAAGAATTTATTTAATTTAAAAAAAATCAGCAGAACCCATCCTTTGGGAATGATTATCTACGTTAATGCGAATATCATCAAACGGTGCGGAGTTATGCGCGTTCGTCAGGTGGCCGGCACACTCTAGATACGCCAGCCCACTCTTGAGGCGATTCTAAATTTGTTGACACTTTCACAGCCCTGCGCACGATCTCCGCAGCCCAGCACGTGCGTTTGTGTCACTTAGGAAGGCGAGCAAAGCACGCGCCATACGCACAAACACTCAAAATGGTACCGACCAGACTTTCTGGCGCCTCAGCTAGTCTCAACCAACGGTACTCTAAACGGCTGTTTATATCTTTACCATAGACGCGCTTACAGCGCTGTCACAGCTACTGGTGCGCGCGCGCCCCATGCACGAGGGCTCATTCCGCCTCGTGAGGGTGAGCACGGCCGCTACATCACCCTCTCCCGAGCGCGGGAGAGGGTGAGCTAGGGCCGTGCTAAGCCTCACGAGAGCGGAATGAGCCCTCGTGCATGGAACGCGCGCGATGGTAAAGATATAAACAGGTGTTTAGAGTGCCTTGAATGACTGCCTTCATAGCTCTGTGGTTAGCGCGTCTGCCTGCTGATCAAAGGGTCAACGGTTCGAATCTCCGCCGGCGCCGGTCTTTTTTATTTATTTATCGACCCGCGGCGTAAGAGGTTAGATAGCCAGATAGATAGATAGATAGATAGTTACATAGACGAAAAGTGCGTGAAGTATCCAAAGAATGCTATTCGCATTAAAAAATATAAATAAGGCCTGCTGCAAGATCTGTAATCTCTGGGTCATATTTTCTCGGAAGCGTGTGGCAGTCACTGCGCTGTAGATCAGAAGGCCATATCAGAGCATACGTAGAAGTTACTCAGCTTGGTACCCTCCGATAGATGAGCTGGCTTGGATAGCTGGGCTTAGAGTTCTTTGTGAAAGCGCAACTCTGCTACCTACGGTGACTGAGCTGCGCTTTGATCATCGACGATTGGCCGTAGTGCAGGCTTTCCTACACAGCCACGAACCTTTTTGCTCATTAACTGACTGAATTGGGCGAATATCGGGCAGCGCGCGCCGCCGTGCATGAAAAACAGGGAAGGAGAAGGTGGAAAAACAGGAAAACATAACGCGGGGCACGTGCAATGTTACCGAAGCGACCGTATCAGTGGCTTCCTTGGATGGCGCTCGATTTTTTGCTTCTCACGTGATTGATATCGGCGAATAGCGGCGCGGCGAAACGTGTAAGACAGACACGCAACTCTGGCTCCCGCAGGCAGCCTATACAGAAACTCTAGCTGGCCTTGCACTGCAAACGAGGCAGGGCTGGAACCGGGTGGTGCGGCCGAGAGCATCCGGTGTCGTGCACCATGCACCAAGGAGAAAGCAGAATAGAGGAAATTAAGAACGAAGGAGGAACATCAGTGCCACCTATCATATCACAGTTTTTCGTTTACTCGGACCGGTGCCACCATCTAGTGGTTCAACTAATGACTTGTTCAATATGCCGTCGTGGGACTGAGGCAAAAATGTGTCAAACATTTTGCCCCAGTCAAACAAAATAAATGGACAACAATAAGTATTTGTGTCTGCAATATTTCAGTTCACAAAGGCAGGTAGCGCTCACAAGGCTAAACGAATCGGTTGTACGACTGATGATTTCAAATAGATTTTTTCCGCGTACAGTGGAACATGAGGAACGGATAGCTTGTAATATAATTTCCATGTTTTCAATTTCCGTCTCATATTCATTGTTAAACGAATGTATTTACTGTTATATTTTTTTATATTGAAATTTTTTTTTAAACTGGTGTTTTTTGAATGACGATATGTCTCTGATTACAGTTTTTTGTATTGATCTTCGAGAACTTGTGAAAATTTGAATTTTTATACTCCTCATTTCGCTTCTATAATGCCTCTCTGGCACGGCCGGTTAAATAAAATAAAATAGAATACATAAATATATAGAAAATGAATAAAACAAATCTCGACACTTTTTACTCAGGTGGACGCCCTGAACTACGTACAGAGCCGGCAGTCCCAATTTATGGGAATATCACTGGCATTGTCGTTTTCATTGGCCGCCATCTGGAACTACCCACTCGGAAATAACGACCCAACGCGCTTTGATATCGGAAAGCGGTGCAGAAGAACTGAGTCGCATCGGTTTGCGAGGTAAGTAACCAAATTAAAAAGTGAACAAGTAATCCAACTTTTAACGAATGCTTAAAGTTTGTCAAGACCGGTTGGCATGTTCAATGCACACTCGGCACTGAAACGATCGGCAGAACTCAGAAACTGCCGGGTCAGGGCAAGGGCAACACGCCGTGTTCAGTCGCATAAACGCAGCGGGTTGACGGATGACATGTTCGTAATGTGGCGGAGATCGGTCGACAGCCGCTCCTGCAAAAAGAACTTTTGAACCACCACTTGTCTTCAGCCTTTCCGGCTATGCAGTACTGTGCACAAGGATGGGTTTTTTTTTACTTGCTCGCAGAGACCAGTGACATACAGGGTGTTTTTTAAGCTTAACAGAATATTTAAAAAAAACGCTATGAAAGCCTAGAATTAATGCGTCGGTTCAGGTGAAATATACGCAGTGGACATAGATAGCGGGCTAATCGTAAGCGATCAGGTCGGCTAATTGAGCTAAAATACGTTAATCACCTTCTTGATTAATACAAAGCATAGATAGTTCCAATTAGAAACCTGCTCAGCGTCATAGAAGACCACTAAATCAGTAACTCTCAGAAAGACCTTGAGCGCGTGGGAAGCGTAGTAGTGCACTAAAATTACCACTTGTGGAGCAGGTAGAAGGCTGATAGCGGTTGCGGTAAAGGTGCCCGCGCAATTTTTCCGTCTGTTATCAAGCCCGAGCCTTGTACCTACTCCACGAGTGGTAACTTTAGTGCACTACTACGCTTCTCGCGCACTTCAAAGTCTTTCAGGAAATTGCTGATTTAGCGGTTTTCGATGACGCTGAGCTAGTTTCTAATTGGAACTATATGTCTATTTTCATTATTTAAAGAGTTAATTATTGAATTTGAATTAATTAGCCAACCAATCGCTACGATTAGTCCTCTATACTATGTCCCCCAGGCCGTATAACTCACCTGCACAGACCGCATTAATCTTGCTTTCATGGTTTGTATTTTAATATTCTGTTTAAAAAAATATACAATGTTTTAACGTCACTAGTTCTGTGTCTTGATCCTTTTGGGAATTATACTGATTTGATTTTGATTTGATACGAAAACGCTGAATTGCCTGTTGTATCTAATTAAAAACACATTACAATTTCTTGTTTTTTTTGGCAATGACAATCTCCGAGATGGAAAAGGAAGGAACGGTCCGGGTAATTCCGCTCTCACTAAACTCGTGACAACGCAACGCTTTGGTGTGATGATTTTACCGCTCTGGCCATCGATCACTTGTGCCAATATCTTTTTGTGGTTACTGTACTTTCCAAGTCAGTTAACGATAACTCATAAGCCCATTGCATGGTCGCTAGCAGAGCCGTCTGGCGGCCCGGCGCGCAACTGGCGGTGATGCGGATGTGGTGGATCTTGCGAACCGGGCCGTGAGACTACTACTACTAAGCGTTGTGAATGGAAGATGGGGTGGAGGAGAGGGCCAATATTGGATGCGCACCGGGGCGCGTTGGGTCATTGGCTCTCGGAGACCAGTCGGTTAGTGCGGTGGCTGGTACGTCTCTCCATTGGTGCGCTTTGTCACTCAGGTGGACACAATTTATTCTGACATGACAAAGGCATTTGGTGAGGTCTACCGCCAGACACTTTTAATAGTATTGAAAGGATAAGAATTATGCTCATTTTATTGCGCATGGTTTGGCAGCTATTTTGATAGTTGCCAAAATTGGGTTACATTTTCAAAGTGCGTTGCCGAGCAATTTGCATTCTTATATGGCGTATCAGAATGTTCTAGCCTAGTCCCGCTTTTGTTTGTAGTGTTTGTAAAGCATTTACCTTCATGTATTAGAAACTCAAAAATGCTAGGTTTCACCGATGACTTCAAATTGGTTTTCAAGGTAGACATTGAGAATGACTGCTTATTGATACGACATGACATTCGCGTTGTTGAGCAATTGTGTTTTGTTAATAGGCTGCAACTGAACCCAAAAAGACGATGGTAATGTAGTAGGAAAATAGAGAGAATAGTTTTAGTCTTTTTTAATAAACAAAAAATGGTGAATACTGCGCATGCGTGATCTTGACGTTTTTGTAGTACCTAAGCTAGCAGCCTGTTTACATCTTTCACGCATTGTCAACCAAGGACTACGCAACATAACCGTCATTTTGCAGTTCTCGGAAGCAATCTGTAATCTGAATGTCATTTAAGCCTGTATAGTTCACGTGTTATATCGCTCCTTGAATTGTCTTGTGGTGTTAAGGAACTCTGTCGTGGTGTCATAGAGTAATTTATTATAAAGTGTTCAACGTACATTTATACGAATTTTGTGGTATAAGCACACTGGCTGACATCCTTTTACGGTACCAAATCTACTGGTGGACCTTGATCTGTTGTCGCTGCATGATCGAAGGATTGAAAGAGATATGTATGTGCTGCGCAACGTTGTGCACAAGCAGATTATCTATTCAAATATGGCGGTGGAAAGACTACGATGAAGCGATGATATTTGCTTCTATGTTCGCCGAGAGCGCAAAAAACATGGGGCGGGATTTATTGTTATCCCACTTCTTGCTCCAAGAATTGTTCTTGGTCGTTCTTATCGGCGCACTGTTTCATTAACCGCGTGGTGATAAGAAGCAGCCCAAGAATTCAAATCTTCTGACTCCCTTAAAGGGACCTTGAAATGACTTTTGAAATTCTTGATCCTTAGCTTTAATCCTCAATTCTAAAGGGAAAACAAGAAATCGCGCGTTCGTGACGTGCTTGGAAGTGGGCGAGATGTGTCCGAGCTTTCACTGGACATTTTAAGCAAACCATAAGGCTCGCTATTCGTGAGTGGGGATAAGTGTCGTCACGGATTATATTGGCCACGAACGGGTATCCAAATGTTGATAGACGGTTTTGATTGTTTACGAGCGCATTCATCCGAAGAGTGCCGCGGTGCTCCGTATTCAATCCGTGAGCTGGAGTCCACTGCGGTGCCTTGGGTACCGGGGATGTATCACAGTGAAAAGGCCGAGAGATTTCGAAGCAAAGGAAAGAAAAATACGAAATGAGTCCGCAACATTTTCGAATTTACCCACCGAAAGGCAGGCATTTTGCTTTGTATCTTGTTTATTTCGTCCCAGTAAACGACATGTAATGAGTAAAATCCCAATCTAAAATTCCCTTCCCCAACCCAAAATGAAATCCATGGCCCCTTTTTGATGTCAAAATATATACGCAACGCTTGTTTGTTGCTCCAACTCCGCTGCCTGTCCGCGCGGGCACGAGTGATTTTTCAAGACAATAGTTTTTATTTGGCTGGTACAACCTTTTATGAAATATTTCCGCAGCTGCTGTTAGGCGTCTGTCACATTTCGTGGGCACTGCGATGCTTTTTTTTTTTGCATTTTATGTGGCTTTTGGCAGTGTGCGCTGCGACAACGAAGCAGAATTCCAACTTATCAATTGTCGCAATTCGACAGACCACATTACTTCTCGCAATGAAAGGCAGCGATGCATAATTTCGGTGCGTAAATCGATCGCAAATAATCGACTATTTTTGATACCTTCTGTAAAATGATTACTTTGACGAACGAATGCTTCTTTTGTTCATACGGCCTGAGTTGAAACGATCCCGACAGCTGACGGCGTCAAAAGATCTTTGCTTACATAAACACGACACAAAGTGACTAAACGTCGAAGCGCCTTTGGCGAAGAGGAGATAAGTTGCTCTACATATTCTCTGGCCTGCTCCGCGACTCAGGCGAGTCGAGGCGAGGGAAAAGAGAGGTAGCGCAGCATCCCTCGTGGACGCCAACCGCAGTTTGAGTTTTTGCCGCTGAGTAAAAAGAGCCTGGGCATGGACAAACCTTTTCTTAGATAGAGTGCATCGATAGGTGTTGCACGTGTCCTGTCGAGCGACTAAGACCACCTTTCTAAAACGCAGGTTTGCCGCAGAAGTGCCGCCGTCAATTTTGACCTCCTTTCGGACGTTCAGGTGGTCCGTGCCGTCTCCCTCGTCGACAACCTTGCCGCGATATACGAGACCAACGATACCATCATATGGAAAGTGCGTACAAAAACCAAATTCTCTACAGCTTAAAGGCCGACCTACAGGACCGTCTTCTGCTGGGAAGAATTTAGTCCCCAGTTTCCTTCTCTTCCATTCCGTTCGCTCTCTTTTTTCCCTCCTCTCCACTAAGGAGTGGGTCTCTTAACTACTCCCGGTAGAGAAGAGGACAGTTCCTCTCTTTCGAATGGAAAGGAGGAATTGAGGGACATTTTCCTCCTTTCTGCTAATTGGTCGGCCTTTAGGAAAGGCAGGATGTGATATTTTGTCGTGCATCTTATGCGCCCCGCCATGACATAGCGGCTTGAGAGCTAAAAAAGAAACAAAAAAGCGTGAGCATAACATGGCAGGTCATTCGCTTGTTAAGCTTATTAGAGGTAAAAAACGTTTCACTAATTTTAAATATTGATTTTATTCCTTGCCATTCAAAGCTTGAGTTGGCTAGTTGCAAAGTTCTTAATTAAATGCTTTAGTATGTCATGCATTCGCGGAAATACTCCAAAACCAGGTGAACCCATCCTGAAAGTTAAATCAAAATCATGAGCCATTGCACTTTGTGAAGTTGGATGACCAGCGAAGCTGTTTAGCACACGACACAGACGTAACACAGAATTTTGAACAAAGGTGCAAACTATCGCCGCCCCGGAGAAACCAGAGGAAACTAGACACGCGTGCGAGAGAAACGCCGCCCGAATGAAAGTAGACACGCGCGACGGGACCGCAATCCGAGGAGAGCGGAAGGAAAGGAAACTAGGCACTAAGGGCTTGGGACGACGAGGAAGATGGGTGCTGCGAGCGTAGACATGGCCGACGCGTGGTCGCTCAGCGGCAAATTTCTGAAAAACCTTTATTATCTACATGAGAGTTTACCTGAGAGTCTACTGATCTTGAAAATGATACCTATTGATAGCTACTCTACTGAAAATACATATTCAAGTGATGAGACGTACAAGCGTCAGAGCTGTTCTGAAGTTATTTTGCATCTCATTCGGGACTTAGGTTTTGTTAATGAAGACAACAACTCCGGTACCCTTAGCTATAAACACCTTCGCTGCAAAGACGGATTAATCTCATGCCGTGCCTCAGCTGTATTCGATCGCCCCTCCTCCCATACGGGAGGCGTCTTCGCCAAATCAAAGAACAATTGGGGATGACAATGGAAGTGGGTTTACTTTGGCATTAAGTTAGTTTACTGACTACTCAATATCTTACTCGGCCCCTCATGGTATACAAAGTTCGCTGTAGGCGCACATTTCGTCTCGGTATTTTGATTTAAACGATTTAAACACGCCTGTTTCTTCTCAGTGGCGCCTGCCAACCCGTGTCTCGGTGAGAGGACCTGCCAGAAGTTTATACTGAGCAAATATTTGCTTTGTTCACGAACATATATTAGGTCAAACAAGGATTTTTTTTAATTCAGAAAGGTATGGGAAGTGCCAAGCTTTTTGGCACAGAAACGTGGAATAAAAAAGGTTATCGAGGAAATATTAATTGCGGTATTTGTATGCGTTTCATCGTACCAATGAAGGTAAACCGCGGGAAGATTACGATATTTTGACAAGAAAATACATTTTATCAATTTGTGGATTTGGCCCATAAAATAAATTGAAAAAAACGAGAAAAAAAAGTAGGGCTCGAAATCAAAAATTATACCGTCCGTAAGTTAAATTACCTTGCAGATATTTTATGACTGTCATAATATCCTCTGCAAATATTGAGTTCAGTTGATATTCTAATTTTTGCACGCTGAGGGGCTACGTTCAAAAAAGCTGCATACCAGCAAATTATTGCTCTTTGGATCAGAATCCTGAACAGAAAACAAAAAGCAACCCGATTACCCGACAGATGAGCTGGATGCGTTAGTTGCCTGGTGCCTCTTGGAAGGACCAAATCCGGGTGGTTACAGCGAATGATCAAAATGAGAATCAGAATCCGCTTTATTTCGTCTATATGGACAGACGACAGGCACGGGCAAGAAGCCAGCACATGTTGGCTTGACTGGTCCCCACCCTCGTTTTCTTGCGAGACGGGGTACGCGAATTGTAAATAAAATGCAAACAAAATCGATAATCATGCAGCAGGAAGACGAGTGAGAAAAGTATGTAGACACTTGTAACGGGAAGAACACCATATCAGTAAGGCTCTAGACAAAAACAAGTGAGCAACAGAAACATACTTTTGATGGAACGAGTGTTAGTGTTTCTATGGTGTTGAGTTCTTAGAATGTTCAATAATAATGGGAGGTGGTGTTCAACATCTGCGTTCCATAGTTTGTTCTGCTACCTTCCGAAATTCTCATTACAAGTAGGATAAAAATTTATACTTGTGCTAGACCAGCAAATTCTGAAAATAATTGTTCAGTTCAATGCTCACTGTGTATCTTATAATTGCTGCGTAGTCATACAGGTTGGTGACTGGAATAATATAAAGAGTTTTATAAAAGGGCAGTGTGCGAGGATCATATGGCGCATTGACGACACCGCATGACCTTTTCTGAGAGACATGTCGCTTTTTTAATGTTTTGCTTCCCAAACCAAATTACACAATTTAGATTTTTAGAAAAAACTACAGATTGCGCGTATTAAATTTTACTGGGAGGTCGAAGGGAAACCTGCTAAGATTGCCAACGGCTTTCAAAATCTTGCGAATGAGACTTTCAATGTGAGGTAATCCCGTGACAGATTTTCCTAAAAAATTACGCCTCAGGGTTTTGGTACAAGCGTACTCATCTCAACAATGGAGAGCCCAAGAACGAGGTTGTAGTCGACAACCTGTGGCGAGCTCGCCTTGCGGCATGTCCATTTGCGAGGAAGAACACGAAGCCGGGGTTTCCAAAACGAGAAACGGCATTTGTTAAAGGGACACCAAAGGGTTGTTAGTAATAAAGTATAATAATGCCGGGCATTAGGACCTACGCGTCTCTGTGCCGTCCGTCCGTCCCCCCCCCCTTCCGTGGGCGTGTCCCCCTTTTATACGCGCTTGCGCGCCTGTCCTTCGTGCGCTGTTTGCGCGCTCCGGACGTTCTTTACTCTGTGGTCAGCAGCGGCCTCTGGTGGTGGTGGCTGACCTCGCTCCCACAAACCATAAACTTATTCCTCGTTTAAAGAGAACTGCCTTAGTTTTGGAAGTTTTAATAGGGAGTGAATTGAGAGAGCTGCATCAGTAAAGCGAGTCAAGAGTACGATTTGGGACTTGCGCGAGTTTTTCCATATCTCGCGCAAAAGAAAAATAAAGTAGTGTCATTTGCATACGTAACAAATGGCCGCCTCCGTACTAATTTTGACAGTATAACAGGAGGATGCGGGCGACAGCACACGGGGAACATGCAACGTGCACGAGGGACTATCTGAAAGGAAGAAATTTTAAAGAGGTGGTGGAGGATCTTTGGTGGCACTAGCCATACCACAGTTGTCGTCCACACGGATTGGTGTCGCCACCTATGCGTTGAATTTAAAGAAAATTCTTGGGATGACTGATGTGAGTCGTGAGCCTTAAAGATGCCCTTTAATGATTCTTGGACAAATTAGGAGTTTGCGCTGAGGTTGAGCTCACCGAACGTAGAAACTTGGAGGAAAACCTTTTTCTTTTCTGGAAATGCGACTTATTTTGCGAGTTTTAAGCAAATTAAGATTACAAAAACAAGCAAAACATTTTAGGTCCGTTGACGTATTATAAAAATTCATTGATTGAAGGATTAGAGCGAATCGGCTGGCCAGTTGGTTGCAGAGCCTGGTTCATGGCTTCGCTGCGACGCTCTCATCAACGCGCGGGGACATCAGCCTCCAGAGTTCGCGAAGTTATCGTGCAACGATGTATACGATCAGGCGCCGAATGCGATCGTGCCAACGACGTCCACTACGCCGCGCTTAGGAAAGTCCGACCAGAGTGATTTCAGCGCGGTCTATGTGGGCTCTGATACATATTGTTTTTCTTCTAATGCTGATCGGTACCAACGGGACCACTGCAGTCGAAGTAGCGAATCGAGGTACGGTTTAACTACATCGTGATAGGTAAAAAAAAAAAAGAAAGACGTTTACAACTTGTAGTAACGCCGATTTCGAGCGCAGCTCTTGCGGAGGAGGAGGAGGTACTGAGGGAAGGGCATGCTTCTCCTCCTCATCCGTACGCTATTCTCCTCCCCTCCTCCTTCTTTCACGCGCGAAACGCGCGTCGTCACGCGACATTTTGGCGCGGTGGCGAAACGTCACGGTGACGTTCTGTCATGGCGACGTTTCGGCACGAGTGACGATTCGGCACCGCGCCGAAACGTCGCGTGACGTTTCGGCGCGAGTGACGTCACCGTGCCGACACGTCACTCGCGATGTTCCGGCACGGTGACGTAACTCGCGGACTTTCGGCGCGGTGCATTATGGGACGTTTCCCATAATGCACCGCGCGGTTACGCCAACGGCGACAGCGACGCCGACGCCACTCAAGCCGCAAACGTGCGCGTAGGTGTTGCGCTCTAAAATAAGAAAATTAGCGGAATAACGATTCGAAATAATCAATTATTTTCTCCCGAATGTAACAGAAATGTCAGAGGAGGAAGATCACAATGCCGCGACCGCGGAAGTCACTCTGCACGAATCCGCCGGCCTGGCTTTTGTTTCCCACGAATCGACATCTAGCATTTTTACAGTGGAGCTATTAAGGGTTAGTTTCCAAAGGATCGTGTCCCCCGTAAAGAAATGTCGACACAAAACTCTGGACAGCTGCCGCCATATATTAGCGACTGCGGCAAGCATGCCGGTTGTCTGGCTGCCACCATCGCTCATAGACGGAGGCAACCTTCCCAGCCTTTCCACTCTGGTTTTCATCAGAGTGGGAGGAAAAACTGTGAGGGCGTTTATGCGGTAGCACTGCCCACGGACACCTGGTTTCAAGATCGCGGTCACTCTGGTTTTCACCAGAGCGAAAAGGCTAATTTCACTAGGCGTCGTCCTAAAAGTCTTCCTTGAGGTCGTCCTTGCGTGGTCGTCCTCGAGGTTGTCCTCGAGGTTGTCCTAGAAGTCAATCCTTGAGGTCGTCATAGACGTCGTCCTTAAGGCTGTCCTCGAGGTCGTCCTAGACGTTGTGCTCGAGGTCGTCCAGACGTCGTGCAGGGTCCAATCGTCCTAGGGGTCGTCCTTGATGTCGTCCAAGACGGCGTTCTTGGGGTCATCCTAGGCGTCGTCCTCTATGCGTCGTCCACCAGGTTGTCCTAGACGAAGTCCCTAAAGTCGTCCTAGGTGTCGTCCTTTAGGCGTCGTCTTTGAGGTCCTCCTACCAAGTCATCCTTGGGATCATTTAGACGTCGTCCTAGAGGTCGTCCTTGACTTCGCCCTCTAAGCGTCGTCCTTGAGGTCGCCCAAGAAGTCGTCCTTCACCCACCATAGTACTACCATAGTACAACTTCGCTAGTCTTCCTTCTTCACCAGAGTGGAACCCTGAAATGTTTTTGTTCTGGGCGGGAACGGCTGCCGGCGCGTACGACTCGCACATGATCACACACAGCTTACGCATAGGTAGTCCTTCAGACCATTTGCTATATTACCCAAGCATCAAGGAGAATGCAGGAGATTGGTTCCACGCGCCACACGCGCACGCCTTCCCCGTATAAAAGATTCGAAGTAAAGAACCCAAAAAGCGTTGGCGAACGCCCGTGCAAGATGCCATTAGTTTTAGGTATTTGCTTTAAAAAAGTTACTACTGCTGAGGCCAGCACGTGCGGCGCGTGGGAACACCAATCCCTGCATTCTCCTTGATGCTTGGGTAATATGGCAATAGGTCTATTCGAATTGGTCTACCTGTTTTCAAGCGCGAAAACTGCCGCAGAGGCCCAAAGCGAAGCAACCGAGCTCGCCACCTGAATCTTGGTATCTAGCCTCCCGCAGTCAACGTATTCGGCATCGGGTGCCAAGGGCAGTGCACACTCCACCTCTGCAACTCTGAAGCCGGCCAGTCCGAGAGTCAAGCCGAACTCCACTGCATCATGCCAGGATGGTGCACGTGACGGGCGAGCGGCGTGTCTGGGGCCGACGCGCTGACTGGGGCGCCCGAGACTTCGAACCTGCGCGTCGCCTCGCCGTCAGTTAGTCGGAGAGCCTTATTTGTCACCGAACTGGCGCCGGACACCACCTGTGAGGATGCCTCCTCTCACCTATCCTCCGTCGGGCTCGACAAACTGGAGTGCCGGCGTCTGAAGACTCGGCACGACTCATACGCCTCCTTCCATGTGTCCGTGGCTGCCGATGACTTTGTGAAACTTGCTGACCCAGCCGTGTGGCCGCAATCTTGCCTCTTCAAAACTTTCAGAGGCACCCTTCGACAAGCCCTTCTCCGTAGTTTCAGAGGCCCTCCCACGACCGACGAAAGCTGAGGAGTCACGTTGCTTTCTTTTCTTTAATAAAAACGTCCGAGGCTCACTTAGAAAAACCGAATGCTTTTCTTTAACGTTACCCTATCCAATTATTCTATATTTTGTTTAACGGAAACTTGGTTATGTTGTGACATTGGGTCCTCCGATTAATTTCATACCTTCTTATGTGGTGCACCGGAGTGACCGCGACCTGGCCACGCGTGATACAACTGGAGGCGGCGTGTTAGTGGCCGCTGACGGGGCGTTTCCGCGCTCGAAAGGGACGCGAAGGTTTGGGAAGTTTCCCGAGAGTTTATGGGTAGAACCTCTAGTGTTCAAAGAAAAGTACGCCTTTTTATTGGCCTTTTTTACTTGCCTCCGAAAACGACGCCCGACGACTTTCGCACGGGCCTTGCTGGCATAAAGAACAAGCAATACGTAAC